>JAHZNE010002646.1:0-80803 GCA_027744055.1 Callyntrura sp. NNG-2020 | reverse complement strand
GCTATAACTGCTACAAGATTTAAATATGTATTGTCTAAATATCTTATCGATGCAATTGTTCGATATTCGGACTTTGAAAAAATTTGGTGATGAGTTTTCGACACCAAATGTTTATTGGGATTTGTGCAAAAACGACCTCCCTCAGTCAACTTGTTACTATTTACTATTATTTGTTGTCACCTGTCCGTAACCTTTCAATGTGAGCCTTACTTTGAAACAGGATAACAATGCGGCGAATTATGTATCATTATCGGATGAATGCACCTATTACTCACATGTGTCTCCTTTAACGCCATGTTTGTCCTGCTCACTAAAAATACACCTATACAGTGGGAGCCGCCATATTTTAGCGGCCGCCGCGCCGTCTTTGTTTTCTTGTGTAAGCCTCCTAGGCCGCCGTCTTGCTTGTACCCTGAGTATTATATGTTTAAGGAGTGATGATGCGCCACTGCGCCAGCCACAAATTTTGTACTGTTACGTGTGTACAACACAGAAGGAGGAACAATGGTTGCTGGTATTTCGTTACAAATGGCAGAAAGGTAAAAAAACGAAACGGGATAATTAATACAATTGATAAAGTCAGAAATGTTTGTAATGACTAGAAAATCTGTTTCCTTCAACCTGCCACAATGGACTTCTCTATTTGGAAAGTTAACTGACAGAAAGAAGACAGGCATTTTGTTAAAAAAATGTAGTGTAAACTTAACTTTAACGTTCACACACACACACACACAGAGAGAGAGAGAGAGAGAGAGGAAGGACTCTTTGTCTGTATTATGACTATGACTACGTTTTTTTCCTTTCTGTCTGATCTGATTGAACTAGCAACAATGTTGTCTCTAGTTGCCAGGGTACACAATGAACTACGACGATGATTGATGAAGTTGCAAATATTCAAAATTTTCATACTCATGCGTTCACCTTTTCATGCCATGTAGGGATGTATGTATGCATATATATTATTATTTATTCATCATTTACCACTCATTCACTGTCGTGGAAAAAAACTAGCAGCGTTTATCAGGACGACAGACCGCAATGATAATCTAAAATTTACAGAGAGGAACTCTCTAAAATATATATGTATCTTGCACATTACGGTAACATAATATTTTGCGCGGCTTTGCTCACGTGGTACAATAGGGAGAAGCTAACAATAAATAAAGTATGATTAATTACGTTGCGCAGCCACAAACACTAAACAGCAAATTTCAGGCGGACTACCACGAATTTAAGTGGCATTTTTAATCCAATAGAGCGCTTGTGCGAGAGTGTGGTGGAGCATGACTTGGTGTGCTCTTTAATTTAATTATATTATACAGCTCGTGTGTATCAGGCAAAAAGACCAAAGCCTCTCTAATGTGTTCTCAAACTACTGGATCATTTCATTTTTATTGTGAATGAATATTCCGCGAATATTTTCCAAGAGGATGAATAAGGGAACATGGTCTAATGCGTGTTGGCGTTCCGTCTACGATGGAGGTGATAATAATAAATGTGTGTGTGTAACTGAAGTTGTGTAAAAATAATGAGCCGCACTCCATGTACAGGGAGTACTGCATTCTTGCAGATTCAAATAATGTTTAACTTTTGTGTTACTCTCGGTACACAAATGCCTAAGCTATAATGCATGTAGTGTCTATTATTGTGTGGTAACACATTTTTCCAGTCATTATTATCAAAATCAGACATCTCACATTGTTGATGCTGTGTATTTTTATATGACCATATATACATATAGTCAACAGTATCTAGTTTCAAAATCAACTTTTTCAACTCCTACTACTCAATGACTTGGATGTCACTGAAATGCAAAGTGGCTACCATGTCGCGAAAGTACAATTTCATTTTTACATTATAACCCAATAAAACATTTAAATGGGAAGCTTAAATTTGTAACAAGAGTCATACATGGAGTATCATTATACCAGCACGACCAAGTCGTTGACAGGGAAAAAATATCCTGTGATTATGCATAATTTTACCTATATAACCATAGCCAGATGAAAGACCTTGATTACCTTTACGTGGTATTGGCACGTCTTGTGTTTGCGGCTCTAACTAACTACTACTTACCAAATATCACAGCAGCACCTTATGCTCCGTGTACAAACGTTCAATGGAATTAATAGATGAAGACAGAACGACACCTTAGAATGATGAATAATAGGATTTTTGATGGTGGTCCTCTCCATCCACGATGGTATATAGGTCTTATAGGTGGTTTGTGTACGCTAGTTGATTTACTCTTGATCATGGTGATAACAAGTTTAAAAAATGCCATGGAACAGCAGCAGTGAAGCCCCAGCCAACCTATAGGCACTAGTCAACTAGAGAAAAAAATCACTTATTTATCCTCATCTAACGAACATGCACACATACCAAGGAATCTTTTTAAGGAGATTCAATCGTGGTCCGAGTCGTTTGGTTGCGGTGGTGGTGGAGGGTTTATTAAAAGCTGCATATAAATGAGCGCGTAACCGTGAGGGTTAGGAATGTACAAACAATGTCAGAGGCAGTTATGTAGTAATAGGTATAATATTTGAGATATAGAAACTTTTTTTTTTAAAAAAAGCACATGTACTGTTTTCTCGCTGTGTGTGGAGTTGTAAAGAATGTAGGCGAGTGAATGGAGACAAGGTGTGTTGTGTGTGGTGGTGATGGAGAGTTGAGTGGAAAGAGAAACTAGCCGGCTTTTAATGGTTTTTGCTTGACGGACCAAGAATAGATACGCTGCTGAGCGTACAGTAACTCGCAGCGACCTTTTCAGTTTTTTCTGATCGGTATGTACCTTGTGCATTGTGCGCAGAACAACAGAGAGATCTGTTCAGTGGATTGGGGCATCACCAAATCGCCTCCGCATGTGTGTGTACATTCTTCAATATTGTATTATGTACAGTTTGCGTCGTCCACTTTTTTATTCCTTTTTACACTTGACTCTCTCTCTCTCTCGCACACACATTTAGCCATTCAGAAAGTTGTGTAGTAGCACGCAGACCTTTGTTATATGAGTGAGCTTCATTATCATCATCATCGTCGCTGGTTTTGTTGTTATCTCTCTGGTCTGGCCTCACTAGTTGCCTGCCTCATAATGATCAAGTCAAAGCAGCTGGCATTCCATTCATGCGTGTCACTTTCTCACTTCACCTGGTAACAAAACATCTGAATTTCGGTGCAATATTACTAATTAGCGAGTGGAGCAACTTGGGATTAGGTTCATTACTGGGTAAATTCTGTTAAAGGCTCGTCCTCGGGTAACATTTTTCTTAAGATACCCTCTAAATCATCAATTGTCTTCGGAAATTAGCCCCTCATATGGGTGAACTAGAAGATGACTCGTCAGATTGATGTTTATTCCTACAGCAACAATATAATATGTGACTTGAGCGCTGAGAGAGTGTGTGCACATCTGCAGGCGGCAGAAGAGGATGCACAACAGCCTAAAGGTTTAAGAAGAAATGATGATGAGCATGATAGCAAACAGGAGGGGACCCTCTTAATTTTAAACAATGAGTCGACTTTGGTGGTTTTCTCGCTCCTTTAACGTGCATACGTAAACAAAAGTATGCTCAGGGAATCGGAATTTAACGCGATGGCAACACGAGCTCACTACTCTTTCGGGATGATGGAGAACATTAATTTCATTTAAGTAGGCAACCTACATATATAAAAAAAGTATAAAACGACCCGATGAACGTCTACGTTCGTGATGTGGGGCGTTCAAAGAAATTGTCACATTCAAACATTTATTATACGATTATATATTTTTTTTGTATCTCGGTCAAACCTCAAGACATCCAAAGGGCGTTTTCGAATTTAATATTATGTACAGCCCGTGGATAAGCATAAATACATGTGTGCATAATAATGAAGGATGCATTAGGAATTGGACATTAATTGGAATAATAAAAAAATAAAAAGACGAGTAAGAGTTGCGAGGTTGCGCTGTTTTACCATTTTTTTTTCTTACTCCGCTGCTGCCAGCGCTGCAAAAGGAAAGAACTGTACACATGTCGCTCTTTACTAATACTAATGACCCACTTCAAGCGTAAGTTTCACTTGCAATTGCGAAAATGAATAATTGAAAATATAAACACGCATCGTGTCCGTCACGTATCTTGGTACGCGTGATTTTTTTGCATTTGTGGTGAATACGGAAAAAGAGCGAGGAGTAAAACGGTGAGAAGAGACACACACACACTTATCCACGTGCTAATGTAACTAGTTTTATCAGCGCAGTAATCAATCTAAAATGGCAATAATCGCAAATGATGCAGAAAACGTAGGAGCGTTTGGCGTTTGGAATTTAATAGGGATAATGTGTAGTCCCAGCTATAAATAAACTAGAAAAAATGACGTGTGACATTCTGATGGAAACGAGTGATATTTTTTGTGTCTAATTGGTCTAAATGAATACATTTTGTATCTTCAATTTTTTTCCTGCCTCTTGACATATCTCTCCCTTTTAATCTCTCGCATAAGATATCGGTTGTAAATGGGAATCGTTGAATTGTAAGGCCGTTTGCTCCATACGCTATTTTTCTATTTAATACCTTCATATACAACACGGGTGCAATGCAGATTAAAGCTCTATTTTCTTTTTCACTTTTTTATACGATCCGTCCAATTTGTGGTAAAAGCGAACCTGTGTATACGATTTACCTCTATAATGTTGTAAGCAAACATGAATATAAAATGAGGACTCAACTTTAAAACAGGGAGGTGCATACTTTATTGCTTTCTGATTGCCCGAGTCGTCGACAGAGTGGAAAACTCTTCGAGAAACTAGCTAAAATATGGAGGTGTCCATGTAATTTCATGTAAAGTCCGTTTAATGTTTCCCCATGTATAAGCGCAAGCAAAGCCAGCAACAAGTGGGGCAGTGATTGTTTTTAAAAGTTTTTTTCTTAAAAAAATCAGACTCGCCTTTCAGTGATTTCAAGTTGGTTGAACATGGACACTCATGATGATATATAGGTTGTTATTATTCAAATGTATAAAGCGCATAGCGCATCTCTCTCTCGTCAACGTGCTCGATATATTATTATGGGCCATCGTCGTCGTCGTCGTCGTCGTGATATAGTGGTATTTATTTGAAAGCTTGTTGTGCACCAAAGTAATAGGGAGGGATACGATGAGATGATCGAGGAGCATCCTCGCCTCTCTTTTCATTTTTACTTTTTAAATAAAAGGTGATTTCATCGACGGACTTCTATACGACTCTCTGCTCACTGCTGTGTTGGGACTGTAAGAGAGAATGGTGGTGGTGATGATGATGATGATGATGATGGGCTCATCCTTTCTACCTTAAATGTCGTCTTGCTCCTTGTAAATCCTTATTCTGGTCAAGATCATCATCATATTAGACTATTACTGTCGTTGTGGAGTGCTTTTATGGAGTACAAACTTCTTGATTGACTAGTGTGCGTTTGACTCTCCTCTGCCTATGGTGAAGTGTGAAATTCTTCTCATGATACCATGAATCCACTGTTGTCGTTGTTGTTGTTGTAGGCATTGGCACGGTAGGTATATTATTAGGTATTTACTTGGCAGTTTTTTTCTCTCTGTTTTTAAAGAAATGGATAAATGATTACGACTTGGTTCTGTTTTGTGGTGTCTTGCTAAGTGAAATCGGAAACCTGGCATTTGTGGTGGTAGCAGATGCGCGATTTTATTTGGTGACGCGTCGTCGTTTTGTGGATGTTAGGAAGATTTACAGAGAAATATTTCAAGAAACTAAAGCCGTAATAAAAAATATCTATTGTGGAACTCTTGCTGGCATTTCAAAAACAATTTTTTTAGTATACCCCGTTTTTACTGCGACAACAGTGAAGTTACATTTGATACTCTCGAACGCCAATGTTTTTTTAGCGCGTAGGAGGTGAGAACGTTACAATTTAGTGATGACGTGAAATCTAGAGAGAAGAGGATCTAGAAGACATTAGTATTTGAAGAGTGTGTCAAGAAATCGTCAGATATTGGCTACTTAACGTGCATCCATCTAAGAAATTCTCCTTCCATTTGTTTGCAACATTATTTGAGTGTCAAATTTTATCGTTGTATGTGCCTGGTATTCCACCAAGAACTGTAACACATTTTTTGGTTTACTATAGGGAAATCTAACAAAAACTCGTTTCCACTCGGCCCTGTTCTCTCACTTTCAATGTGCGGACGCTTTACCAGAGAACGTGTGTGTGAAGCTTTGTTGTATCGTGTACAGAATATTTAGTATGCTTATTATTATTAGTAAATAAGCTTGAAATAGTTGCTTCCCCGTCGCCTGCATTTGTAGGGGTTTTCGTGTGTAAATTGAACTTTTAAAGTAAAATAAACATCCAGAATTTTGGAAATGCCGTCCGCCGGAATGTTTTCAGGTACTATTTTCACATTAAATGTGCAGAGTGCAGATTCCTTTTTTCACATATAAAGTCTCTTCTCTCTTGTTATGCTGCTACAGGGAAATGTACGCGGGATAGTTATTCCGTCTGAGATTCGCAACATTAAAACCCATTCAAGCACGATCGTCACGCATACACCTCTATTATATATTTACACAGTTCATTATAAGATGTGTGAACTCACATGAGGAAACTGACAGATATATCTATTGTGGTAGTAGATAGTGCATTTGATGAAATACTCAACGCCAGCTAAATCGCTTCAAGCCAAGTGCTTAAAACTATTTTCACTAATTTGACTCTTCCCTTTTTTTCTCTAGATGCTCTACTCGCTGACCTCCAGACAACGGTAACGTCACCTCCTGGAAGCCTTAGTCGCTCAAGTGGCTACAGTTCCACCTTAAATGGAACTGCGTCCCCCTCACATCTCGCTAAACAAACAGAACATTACGACTACAATGTAGAAAGAACTGTAAGTTTATTGCAATTTTATGAGCTATAAAAGTGTCATGAGCTGCTAAGTACGTCTTTTTTTGCCCTCCACTCTCTGTCAAGTCTTAAAACCTCGTTGGACTACATTAGTAGGCAGATAGGTGGGTAGATGGACCATGATACGAGTGCGTGATGCTTAGTTTCCTTTTTTCCCGATCCTCTTCATTTTTAGCAAGGCTTACTCTTCATACATCATATCATACACGGATAAAAGTACTTTTTTCCCAAGAAACAAAAACACTCGTGTGAAATGAGAAAAAAATATTGCTCATATTATATCTATCTGTGTGTATGTATCGTACGTACGTATCGTATCGTCCGGTTGAAAGTCTCTGTCCCTCATTGCGACTTCAATATTTGTTGGAAATTGAAATCTTGTACTTTCATGTATGCCACAAAATACACGATAACGTAGGTATGTTACATCATCACAGGAAATTCATATCAACACATAATTACCATCATCGGAACGGTACTTGCAAAATAGCTACGAGTTATTTATCGAAGAACCGATAATATGAACCCTCCTATGATGAAATGTCCTGTGTATCGCCGTCGTCGTGCGGCACCAAACTTTACAGTATAATATTATGAGAACTCGGGTTTGTTTGAAGACATTTTCAAAAATGATGGACGCGAGTATGGGAAAACACGGGGGAGAAATCATTCATGCTTCTGCATTGAAACCTCATGTGTACATCATCACAGCTATCAATATCTGTTTTTTACAGGGGAAAAAATGTTGTTGCGTCAGGATTTAATTTCACAACACAACTGCTACCTACATTATGCATCCCTCTGCTCGCGTCTATCCCCGGCTCTCTATCTATAACTAAAATCTTTGTGTACCTCATGGAAACTTTCTTTTGCCAGGACATTACACTCTTCGTCTCTCTGTATTTATTTTGGAGAACTTGCGTCGTTCACGCACTCCTCCAATACGCAAACAGTTATCAGACGCAAAAAACGTAAGCACGAGCGTCTCTCGCTAGATTTTTTGAAAGATGGGAGATTTGAACTGTTTTTCTTTTCATCTTCATGGTGGTTTGGCTCGATAAAATAGAGAAGCTGTGTAATAGAAACGCACTGTTTACTCAAGAACGCTACTACACTTCTTCTGATAGGACCACGACCGAAACCTCTGTTACGTGAAGGAAGTTACTGTCTGTTTTTATGAACATGTGCACGCCATGTTCATAATACGCATTATTACGCATGTTATAACACACAATGATAGTGTACAAAGTGTGTGACAAGAAAGATAATGAAAGAGTCTCTTAGTGAATGAACTGTGCAAAAGGGAAGTGAAATAAGTATATGAGCGAGAAAATTTCGTTTCTTCTTGTCTTCCATTCATTCATTTTCTCTAACATTTGGTTTAACTTATGCGGTGCATATGCCTACACATGTGTAGTATTACCAATTTTACATTTAGCTGCTGCGGCTGACTGCTGGATAAGTTTTATAAGCTTATTATCACGAAACTTGTAGAATATAACGGAAAGTGATCTTAAACTGTGTTCAAAAATTACAAGTACTAGGATGAACATGAGACCGATGATCCAAAGCATTATGCTAATGTTAGTTGTCGTTACGTTTTATAACATTTAATAGGTTTCCCACTGTTTATTATATTAAAGACCAGATCTATTTTCCATTCGTGGCAAAAGTAATAAATGTTGCAATTCTTTCTGAAACAAGCAACTCTCCAAATGCATCTTTAAAAGGCAAATAATTTGTCAGTTAATACTTTAGGTTCGATCAACTAGAATTTTGCGCAAATGTTTTTACGAGTCAATATATCATATCTTTCCTCTCCAGCATTGGGTAAGTTAGTTTTACGTTGAGTAACTGTCCATCAAAATTAGAACAATACACTACGAAACACAATATTAATTGCATCAGTCAAGCAGTAGTATTCCCTTAAATTCCCATATATATTCTACACAAACAAAAATAAATGCTACACATTATTAACATTCTAGTCAATTTCCTTATATTGCTGCAGTTTGTACACTTTCGTGTATTCATGCGTAAATCCTGTGCCTTAAATAATGTACCACACTTTATACCCACAAACCATACAAGAATGAAATCGTTTTAAATGTATCGGCAGCTTTATCACCATCATCCTGAAATAATCGTGTTGTTATTATTAGCTTCATCTTTTTTTCTTCATTTTTTTCTTTCCCCTTATTTTAAAAGATGAAAGAGCGGTGCGTACCAGCAGCAGTAGTAGTTAATGTATCTGGTAGTTAGTTATTCCGTTTATAAAGGAATAAGTAGAAGAGAAC
This sequence comes from Callyntrura sp. NNG-2020, assembly GCA_027744055.1. Lineage (NCBI taxonomy): Eukaryota > Metazoa > Arthropoda > Collembola > Entomobryomorpha > Paronellidae > Callyntrura > Callyntrura sp. NNG-2020. The sequence goes on along the minus strand of JAHZNE010002646.1, from coordinate 71,619 downwards.
GCACATAACGCATATAATATTCTCTGAAAGATGAGAGAAATGCAGTTTGTTTGTTGCTGCTGCATCCCGGAGCAGAGTCGTCGTAGTGCGTAGACAAGAGAAGTAAATGAGCTGGCATGAAAAAGGAGAGAGGACGCACTCACAAGCACGAGCGACGTCCATGTAAAACGCAGATGCATACACGTTTCCTACCAGCTTCACATTGACGACTTTCAACTTTGACTTGACGGTCTTTGAAAAAATGGTTTAGTTGGGTGGAAAAAGTGTGACATCAACATGCTCCGTCGTACTGGAGAGACAAAATGGGCTAAAACTGAAACGGAATTCGGAGTACAATGTAAGCGTGGAACATTGCTGCTGTTTTTTGTAGGAGAAACCGAATGGGAGTTTTTTTGCTGGTTACAATGTTTGAGGGAGTAAAATAACGTGCATCAAAAAAACCGTTGCGTAGGCTGTTTCATAATAAGGAAATACGCTGCATTTCTTTTTTTACGATGTTGCCATTGCCTGTGTAAAAGTATGTAGCAGGGAGAGTGTGAACGAAGATGATGTGTTTGTGTGTGTGCATAAGTGAACGCGCGCGCATGTGTGTGTAATGCGTGGGACTCATTTTTGTGGAAAAATAAATTTCTTGAAACATAAAATATTTTGATTGAGAAATAAATTTTGGGTATGTAGGCTGGAGTTTGAATATTGAAGAGATTGTATGTTTTAAGGAGTTGTGGAAATATAGAGTTAGTTTTATGCTGGTGGATGGTAACGGTCTTGTAAGGGTATTGTGCGTACAGGTTTTTTCTTCTTCAGACAATACAAATTATTCTTGAAAATGGATAACTGGTGCATAACTGTAACAAAATACCTTAACGCATGATATCGTACTGAGACATATATCGTTATCTGCTGGAAGTTTGAAATTATGAAACATTTTTTGACTTTTCGAGTTCATTGCTTATGTACCTAATTTTCTTCTTTTTGTTTTGTAGGCACTCGGCCTTAACCGTGATGGACTGAGGGAGACGACAAAGACGACGACTGTGTACAACTCGAATAGTCCAATAATTCGTAATACGGGAAATATGAGTGAACTAGATTCCTTATTGCAAGATCTCAGTTCTACGTCCAAATTGAGTCATAGCTCTCCTGTATCTCGAGGTACCACTATTTATTTCCATGCAAGCTGCAATAAATTGTCTTTAGTTTTTCCGTGGGATTGTTTATTAAATTATTTTTATTTATTAATATTTCAGAGCTTGTGTATAATGGAAATCGACCTAATTCACGATCCTCCGTCGGAAGTCATGAACGACAAAACGCGGAAACCTTTTTGGATGACTTAGCCAACGGGTAAACACACACATTTCCAGCCCTTGTCATTATAAATACTGCTACTATCCTGATATGTGGAAGTGCCATTTTTAAAAAGAGTTTGTAGTCAAAGATAGGGTGAACAAAACTTTTATGATTTGTTAGACGAGCAACCTACTCATCTAAGATTGGGCCGAAGATTTTATAATGTTGTTAAATGGACATTTTAAAGTTTTACGATATTGGTGTTAACCAAATATAAAGAGTATATGTTTTGCCTGTAACGAAAAATGTAACTGTTTTGTCAGATGCTTTTTGGAGCCATTCTGTCGTTAAAAGAAGGCGTCGTGTAGGTGTAGGTTGAGTGAGCGCAAAGGATTACATTGTTTCCTTTGTTGTTTGTTTTTAAGTTATATATAACCATGGTAGGGGCCCCACATCTGGTTTTCCAGTATAGGCCACACTCACATTGTCAGCTTTGACGTTACTTATATGATATGATATACTCTGTGGTGTAGATGGTATAATGCAACTGAATTAATATCTTTAGTTGACAAGGTCCACATTGTTGGTCAGAATCTGGGACGTTTATTTATTGTTTCTAAAAATGTATACTTGTTGAAATAAGGTCGCCTTAGGTTTTAACGGAACACGCGTTGCAAATAGGTACTTATATAAAGGCCATTCATTAATTTTATTTTTATTGCATTGGTGCTCGTCTCAATAATGCATAATGTTACTAGAGCACTGTTTAGAAAGCTCACATTTTACAACGTGTCCCTGGTACCCGCGTGTTCCGTAATAAAACACTCCTACAGCGAATTTGTTTGGGGGCTGAGACACTTCCTTCCTGAATGCTTTCTTCATGTATGCTCTTTAGGCAATTGACTTGGAACCAATAATTTACTCGCTTTGTTTGATCAATCACGAATAGCAAAATATACCTGAATGGAATGGTTATGCACAGCAGTTTTTGTATTTGTATTAAGTAGATGTGTAATGGAGGTATGTATGAGGTACGGTGTATGATGAATGGCCAAGTTGAGCTTAATGTTCTTGTGAGCATAGAAATGCCAAAATGTGGAAAATGTGAAGGAGTTAGGATTGATTGTTCATATCTATGAATTAATTAGCTGTAATATTTTTTATTACACCGTAATATTGAATTATTGCCAACCCTCCCAATTTTGTCCACTTTGTAACTTTGGATTTTTGTAGAAAATGAACGTGAAGTAATCATAAATTGATAACAGTGGCACGCGTAATTTACTTGATTTTTCTCCAAGTTGTTTAGATAAACTCTAGTGTGAAATGTGAATAATCAAAGAATGAAAGTGGTGTGTTAAGAAATAAGAGGTGCAATTGTTTGCCACTGGCTAATACTACAACAATGTGCTTGTATTTAGATATTACACGATTTCATAGTTTATTGGTGTTTAAATACCAAGTTGTAGGTAGGTTAAAGTTGAACTAGGATAGAATATTGGTTTATTTTAGGTATCACAATCAGTATACATTTCTAATCTATACAATACAATACAATCTAAATTATGTGCTTTCAATTTGGATTTGGTTATCGTTTTATTTAGTGCTATCGGAATCAGTTGCTTACAATCTACAACGTATTCAAAAATATTAGAAATACAACGTCCATTTAACAATTTAAAGGACCATTTGCACTTGCCACAAATTTAAAACAGTTAGTATGACTTCCATGTTTTGCATAACTTCCTACAATCGTATATCTACAATCAACTAGAAGTTTTCGACTGTTAGGTTTTTTCGCCAGCTGTACATGTCACCTTCTTTTTTCAACAGAATGAACAAACATATTTTATTTCTAATTTAAAGCTACTCCGTGTAATAGCAGTAATTAGTGACTGTTAACTTTGAAATCAAGTAATTTGAAAAATAGGGAGTGGGAATACTTCAACTTAAAACTATGTATACATTTGTTCACTTATTCGCTCCTCTTCACATTCTACAGATTAAAAAAAATTGACAAGTAAATCATTAATACATTACTTTAGTATTCATAATTACAAATTTTACCAAAGGCTTTTTTCTCTAGTTAATCGTTGGTAGTGACAGATCTTACACATTGTATGGAACCTAGTTTTAAATGCCATTGTATAACGTATGATATATCAGTTTTGCTTTCTATTGTAATTGGCAGTGAGGATACGGACGGAAAGACCAGAATTACCGTTGAGCGTAAAATTCAGCGAACATTTTTGGGACCTGCAGCATCTCCAGCTACACGAGAGCTTGATGACTTAATGGCTTCGTTAAGCGAGGCGAAGGTACGAAAAAATTACTCTTCTGACTTTCTACTATTTAACACGGAGCTTGTTTGCCAGATATCGCTTCAATAATGTAGGTTAAGTAAAAGTGGCATTCAAAATGAAAAAAGCTTAAGAAGACATGGCAGCTTATCAATGCTTAATACGCAATGCTTTAATTAAACACAACACAAGCTGTTGCACCCATAGTTACAGTGATGCAGTTGGGCGGGAGATTATTAACTCCATTACTTAACGACTTGTATTCTCATATTACTAATTGCCCAAGATTCATAAGCGCTTATCTGTTGTTAGCCAACTTTCCTCTTACTACTAGATGCATGGCTGGTAATTGTTCCGACATTGACGGTTCTCCCCCGAATACATCAACAACCCCTATCATCGCACTGCAGAGTTATAATCGCTGAAACATAAGTCGTAGAAATGGAATAGTGTGGACCAACTAAAAAGTATTTTTTAATGAAGCTATTACTACACAGAGCTGCTGAAACTTTTTTGTTTCTTGGTGCATTCTTTCATTTTTTCTCGATACATTTCACATTTCAAGAGCTAATTCGGAATTGAATGCCAACAAAACAACGATTAGATATTACTTTTTGGCATATTTTTCTGAGCTTAGCACACAACTTGCAGTTGTAATAATATTCAAGATTCTCCCTGTCAAATGTTGACTGTACGTTGGACTGTTTTTTTTTGCTGAATATTCTGAGTGTGTATTTCTACAATCTGAGTCTATCGTTTTTTCTAAGCTCGCTTTAGTGAAAGCACAAAGCATTTTATAAATATTAAAAGCATTGAATATTTTTTTGTACCAGACAGAAGTATATATCTTGTAACTTTCTGCACTAAACATTTGCCTATACATAACATTAAATTTGGGGAATTGAGGACTCCTCTCAATAGTCTCAATTTTTTTTAAACAAAAATATCTGTTTTCATAATCAGTACTTGTCCCTCATTTTATTTTTTCTCCTATATCATGTTTTCAAACAGTCATTAAGTTAACTTTTCCCTAAGCAAACATTCAACATTGCTTGGCTTCTTTCCTTTCTGTGAGATATATTGTTCCCAGCAACAACAAACAAGAGGAATGTCTTGTCAGTACTCTGTTGTCACTACATATGTGTAGTACAAGTACAAATTGAACTTTAGCAAACAAAATTTGTTTAACTTTCAATTTTGTTTGTGTGCTCGTGTTTGCACCATTAGGGAATTTGTTCACCTTACGTCTCTCTAAATACAGTGGCACGAGACAATTTTAAGAGCAATAAGTTAAAAATATTATGTGTGTGTGTGTGTGTGGTAAAGCATAAATTATATGGATGCATGCAAGAGCATTTAAGGTAACGGGAACGACAAGAATTGATCGAGACGTTTGGTTTTCTCATTAAATCATTCTTCTGTCTTCGTTTCCCATGCGAAGACCTGTGTCACTGCAGCACTGCAGCGCTTTCGAAAATCGAGCTATCCATCCTCTCTTATTTCTAAATTGATTTTGCCGCGTGTGTCTTGTGTGTTATTCCAATAGTACATTCATCACAGTTCTCAGCAGTAATCGTTTTTTGTAATTAATTTAGATGCCTCATATCATTCGCTTCTGAGATGGTTGGCAAGCAATAAACGAAAGTTGCCATAAAAGTGAAGTGGTGAGACGTAGTGTCGTGAGACTGACTACAAATTGTTCTACCGCCATTTTCAAATAATCTTTTTGTCCCTTTTAAAAAATAACTTGTGTGTAGTGGTGGGTGCACAAGAAAGGGTACATGTCCATCGCGGTACTTGAACTGATCTCACAACAGAAGTGGTTAGTGTATCTCTGCTCAAATGTGCCGACACAGTTTGTCACCAGTTGAAACTGCCTGTTACTATTTTTCATGGCTTCTAAATAGGAGATAGGTATATTAAAGTAAAATAAAAAGCCCGTATTATTGCTAAGTATCGACGATGCAGTGAAGCGAACCACCACCAGCAAGCGGAAATAGGAACAAGAATCAGCGGTGGGTGTTGTTCTTCTCTCTAGTTCTATAAAGTGTTGTGTGTTTCAATGTTTCGCCAGCTACACACACCGCCACCACCACTTGTACTTCTCCTACGGTACAACTAATGAAAGAAGAACTGTCTCTTTCAAATGGAATAACAGAAATTATCGCCCCAACACATGGTGAAAGATTTGCTTGTTTCTGAAGGTAAAATAAATATGTTAGCAAGTTAAGGGTACACCAGAGCTTTTTTTACACTTTTTCTCTACCATTAAAAATACATTTATTTGGGTTTTCTGCGAGAAAAACTAGTTACTAGAGAAACAACTACTCTTGGCGGTACTAGTAGAGGCGTATAGGGCATATCATCACTTTTCTGCTTTACTATTTCTTGAGTGAGTCGACTACTACTAACAAACGAGAGATTTTTCTTCTTGTTTTTTCTGTGCACATGTAAATCAAATCTGAGAGGCTTTGCTACGCACCGTAATTTTTGTCACACACGTAGTAAATCCATTCTACGAGGACATAAATCTTTGAGGAGTATAGGAAACAGGGAATAAAGTATTTGGGTCATCTTGATGACATATGAATCATATAAGAAGGATGATGAAAATGTGTGATGTTTCATGGATTTCGAGTTGAGGATGTGTCGCAGTAGTGCAAGACGCTGGTGTATTTTCAGTATTGCATGGAAGATAATATTTGATAAAGTGTGAATGATAGTATCACCAGCTAATTTAATAAATTTAATGATAACCTCAAGTCAGTGAATATGAGAGCCAGAGAGAAAAAAGTGAATAAGGAAAGAGCTCTCTCTCCCCATATAAATAGAAATGGTGCATGCATAGTTGTGATCCTTCAATTCGCGTTAAGTTGAAGTTGTTGTTGGTGGGGGATCAAGAATTAATAGCAGTCATTAGTGGCAAGGGAATTCTCTTTCTGGTGACTTTGTACTCACATTGTACTTGGTGCTAACGCGCACTTCTTCTCCTGATACAATATCCTGGCAGTAGTAGTAGTCATCACGCTGCGAAAGACAGCATAAGTTAAGTAGTTCATTATAACAAAATGCATTCGAGTAAAAGTATAAACCTGTTTATAAGTTTGTGCACGTTTTATGAGGAGGTCGCGATTTTCTCGATGTGTACAAATCTATCTACGGTGGCGGCGCGACGACAGGGTGAGAAAAAAAGAAGAAAATAGAGAGAGAGAGAGAGAGGTGGAATGAAAAAGAAAGAAATTAGATAATGAATTTGCTTTAATGGCGTAAATGTCTCATATGACTGCATGCAAAAGAGTAATTCGGCAGTTGATGAGTGTGTATATGGCAGATTTAACGAGGAGAAATGAATGTAATAATCGTCATGTCACGACTGCAATGATACGGAAACTGCAATGATGCTTAGTTTCTAATGTTGGTTTGGTACTTATAGTAGTCCTACTACTGAACGGTTTCCATAAAAACTTCCTGTAGCGGAAGCAGGGTAGTCAAGCGGAAAGTAGTATATGGATTTTTTTAAATGATGAGAGGGAGTGAAATGTAAGGAAGAAATAAATTTGCACACAAGGAAAATGCTACGTAGGTTTATTATTCAAGTATTTATTCAAGTTTTCGCTTATCGTTAGATTGTTTTTTTTCTGCAATGCTGAAACCTTTACTCATTATTACTCCTCATTATTGGCATACATACAGCAGCGGCTTGATTAAGGATTCGGTGTTAGAGCGCTTAGTTTTTTTAGTTCAAGCTAATCATATATTCAAGCCGTCAATATTTCCCTCCCTGGTTTATTCTCTGCAGAGAGCTTTCGGGATAACCACTGTATGTACCTAGATGTCTTTTTTATATGGTGGAATTCGATTTACACCAACAGTCAGTAGTAGCCTTCGTGTGAATCCCCTCATGCTAATTATTTTCTATTTGACGGGTTCCGCATCATCACTCCTCTTTTCAAAATTCATTTTATAACGTGCATGAAATTGCAGTAGTGTGGTAGGTATAAAAAATGACGTTGTTTTTCGTGATATACTCTTTGTGTGTGCCTTTCTGAGCTGTATAGTAGTGGTGTTGTAACGGAGGATGATAACGATGAAAATGATCATGACGAGGGTGCTGATTGGAAAAAGAAGTAGGGCAGTTTTATTTTGAGAGTTTTGGACGGATATAGAATGCTACATGATAGGAAAGAAAGGACTTTATAATATGTCGATGACTGCAAAAACATCACATGTTCTATTCTATTTCATGGCTACTTTTCCTTGTGTACTTTTTGTGTGGCAGTATCTAGTACTAAACAAACACACACACACACACTCTGTCTCAACACGTTACATCGCTTAATATTAGAAACTACTCAAAATATCCTAGATTAAACTTGCTTCTTTCAAAAATAAATATAGATAGACTCTCTCTGCTCCTCAGTTTGCATACTAATATAACGACGTTGCAAAGTAACGAGAACTGACTTCAGCAAATATTTTCAGTTTGACTGCTGTTGGACGGAAGTCGGTGAAAATCTGGCGTGCAGCTCCACGCCTAATAATATGAATTCTATAAAATATATCTGCGCGCAACGATGATCATCGGGATACTAATGTGGATGATGTGGAGTTTTTATATAAAATTTATGTACATCACAAGTTTGTGGGTTTTCACGCACAGCCCGCGAGTCTCTGTTTGAGATAGATGATGAAGAAATGTATGTAAGTACATTCTTGATGTATATGGTAACCATTAGAGTACTTATTATTAGTATTATAATTATCGTCATCATCGTCCGGATTTTCTGTTAGACTAGCTGGTACGCGTTCGGTCGTTTCTTCCGACCATTATGGCATCGATGATGATGATAGGAGTATTTACAGTGCTTGTAGAGTAGTCCGTAGTCAGTCCTCGTAGTACTGTACTCCGGATAGTAGTACTACTGTAAAAAGCGTGTGTCTTCTACTCTGCTAACGGCCAATAACGGCGACCAAACAGAGTATCAGCGCTGGCTAGCTGAATGAGCAAGATTAAAAGTGTTATTCATATGGTATATTTTAAAGTTTTATGGGAATAGATGCAGTACGTGTGCTCTTGGCATTAGATTTAAAGCGGATGACTAGGTTCAGCTTGAGCTCGATTTTTCGCGTTCGGAAAAAGATTTGATATACCTCGGGACCGTCGTTGTCGTAACGTGTTTATAAAAATGTAGTTTGTAGAAAATACCTATTACCATGAAATTCAAAAAAGCAATGCGATATGCAAAACTAATCATGTACAAAAAGATGCAACGAAAAAAAATAAAAAAAGGATTTTGTGAAATGCCTGTTGCATTTGTGTTGGTGTTGGCGGCGGCGGCGGCGTTGTAGGGGCCGAATGCGACTACTGTTTTTCCTTTTCATCTCTCATTCTCTCACTCCACTGTGTCTCATTTTTTTGCACTGTGTGAAAAAGTGTGGTGAGAACGTATTCCGAGAATTCCAATCCGATACAATATTGTTTTATACGTATATCATCCTCATCATCATCATATGAAGTATAAAATGTGAGAATAGAGAGATGTATCCTTTGACGGACAAATTTAGGTGCTTTCTTAGAAGAGGAGCCAGTGAAATTACACAAGTGGCTTGCTAATTTTCATTGAAGCAGACTTAATCCTTTCATATTCGTATGCATGTAAATTATGACTGTTTCCTATTTCTCGATTCTACAGGCTTTCTGTTATTTTTCAAAATTTAAAACGTATATAGCATGTGTCTATATACCGGCAGGAGATCTTTCGCAAAGTTTTAAACGACAGACTTGATTACAACGCTTACATCATTTATCATATTTAAGATCATCAGCTTTATCAAAATGCACACTGGACTACTTTCAACAATATTAAATCATCGTAACAGTGTACGCCACTTGCTTTTTTTCTTGAACTTCCAATAATGAAGTAGAACCTCCTGCTCTTTCATTACACACAGGAAGTTGTTTGCCAATCTCTTGAAACAGCAGAGCTTCTCCACGTTTTTCTCTTGTACAAAACTGCTTTTTTAAACTTCCACCAACGTTTATATACGCGATCCTCTGCTTGTTTACACGAGAGACTTCTTCTTTGTTTATTCTTGTATTACCTACACATTGAAAAGCTCTTGCGTGAAAATATCACATTGAAATTTGAAATTCAAAACTCGGCTCGGCTGTTTTCACAGTAGTACGATCTGTAAACTTGCTTGGAAAATTATGGTGTATTATTAGGTCGAGTGTGTGTGTGTGTCTCTATCCTGCTGCACAAAAGATTCCTAAACTTTTAATGGGCCATTATACGTATGGCTTTGTTGATAGATTTTGTATTTTTTCCTGTACTCGGGGAGTCAGTTGTTTACGATAAAATTAACATGCAACAAATCTTTTGCCAATAAAACAAAAAATGTCCTTTGTTTTATATTTGGAAAAATTGGAACTAGTTAACCCAAAGGAGTGACATGCATGTTCCCTGCTGTGTGGCGGTGGTAATATATTTGATGTACCTCTCTACATTTTTGCGAAGAGAAAACAAATCGTTAGAAATTTATTTCAACAATTTTAATGCGATGCTTCATGATCATAATGCTATCATCTTTGAGTTGTTCAGGAGATCAACTGAAAATTGAATTCATCATTATATCCTGTTTTAAACGAGTGCCCCCAAAGTGATGCTTTCTTTTCCTTCCAACAACGTAATCCTGCTGGGACATTATTGACACTGTACGTGACAATATTAAACTTGCCAGATAGAAAGAATAAACCCTCCGCTGCAAATAGGAGGATAATGACGTAGTTTGAGAGCACCACACATTCTTGTTCAACTTGATTAGCCCTTTCGAATGGGCATACAGCGTACAATATCGTAAAATCACGGATATTTCCCTCTGCGCTACCAGCAGATCTTTTTTGACTGTGCATTTTGTCATTTTCTTGCTGAGGCCGAAGAGCGCTTTCGAATGAGCCGTCATGTGGCAAATGACATAATAACGTAAAAATGCTTTCACGCCCCCGCGTTCCCCTGAGAGTTAACAGATTCGAGCAAAATTAACAGGGTTCAAACCAAATTTGAGCCAAATAGGTCACCCAATATATATGGTCAGGATTAAGGGGAAAGGGAGACAGATTGACGGATGGACAAGCGCTATTGACTCACTGAATCTCATTACTCACCGACACGTATCTATGCTTCGCAATCAATTTTCGAATAGAGAATAGAACGCAGCTTTATCAGTGCCAATAGCTATTGTGGTTCAAGATTGCAAATATTTTTTTTCGATGCCCGTGAATAAAAAATAGGACTTCACTCTTATATACCCGTATAGTAGCCCAAGTAAAAGTGGAAAGGCTATATAGGCGATATAGCTGCATTTTGTTTTAATAATAATGATGAAAATAATAATAATAATAATAATTACAATAAAACATAGTTTTTGTAGCACAGGAAAATGGCATTTTGCAAATGTATACAGAAAGCACACAGGCATTGAAGAAAGGAGGAAATAAAAAATGAAGGAAGTGAAATATGTTGAAATGTGTATATATAAATGCTCTAATGGTTATATGAAAGTAAAATAGTATTCATCGGTGAATTAGATTCACAATTCACACACACACACACACACGAAGCTTATGTGAAGCTGAGTCAAGAGTCAAGAAGATGAAAAAAAGTTTTTAAAGAAGTTGATATACAGAAAGAGAGCAAAATGGGTAGCAGAATGTTTTGCATCTTGCTTTTTATATGTTGCATTTTGTGTCCCATGACTTCCATGTGGCTTATTGGTTTTTCTTCATATATCCATGTGTGTTATGAATGTGTGTGTGGGTTGAAGTATTGTGGGCATGAAAAACTGTATTTTAAGGAGTGATCATTAGTCTGGTCTCACTCTTCTTCCCGTTCACAGACTGACTCGACCTCTTGCCTGATTAGAAATTCATTATAGTTATCATTTTATTATTACTATTAGATAATCATAACAATATTTTTTTCCTGAAAATTCATCGCCCTCCTCCTCTGTCCTTTCGTCATCACCAAATAGGTACACAATTTCCACTGATAAGTGAAATTTGAAATCTAGACTGACGGACAACGTTGTCTGTCTGTCAACAGAAAGTGTTACTATCGCAGCTCAACGTTTTGCTGTTTCTGTTATACACACGTTTTATTATGTTAAGAGAGCGAGATCAGTAGCTGAAGCTGAACTCTTTTGTATTTGCTTCAAACCTCTTTTGTATTTAGGATAACAAGTTGTTGTTTTGGGGAAAGGAACTAATTAAATAAGTAATATTACTTATTTTAATGTCTGCCGAAGCCATTCACGATTTCAAATAGTCTACGGAATTTTCTTTCATTTGTGCCAACTTAATCTCTGTTGAATACATACACATCTTTATATGTAAATATATATATATATATACACGTTACCAGTGTGTGGTGGTTTTTTAAATACAGTCACAACACAACCTTCACATAAAGAGAAATGCAATTTTTAGACGAATTACCTTCGTTGTTTAATTTTTTAGAAAAGAGAAGAACGCATTTTTGGTGATTGCATAATATATTTTTGTTCTTGTCGTTTTGTGATGCAGGTTACCTTTTTTGTTGATCAATTTTGTTTGTATGTCACCTGCCACTTGTTGATATCCATCAACCAATGTCGTATAGTGAAATAGTCTACTACTAATACTATTTCCCACTCTCGCATTTTTCCTTCTCTCCGTATTTTTGTGACTGTTAACATTTGCGCGCGGTTTACGTAGGAGAGTGGAACATTTATTTTACTGCTTTTTTCCTTCTTTTTAAGCGACTTTACACACACAGTGACAAAGGAAAACGAGAAAATGTGACTAGTCGATAAGGGACGCCCGTATATTATAGATATTTTACGCATTGTTAGTGCAGTCTGGTATAGATAAATACACTCGAATTTGTTGTTTATGAATGGTGAACGAGAGGAAAAACATTCCTACAAGTTTGTGACCCATTGAAACGTGACAGTCTATTAATCTTTCAATACGCTAACTGCGTTCAACTCAAATAAAATCTATGCATTGTTCTCCTCTGGTATTTAATGTACTTTGAGTAATCTTCCTGTGCGTGTAGGGAAGGCTGTGAGAAAGGGAAAAACAATTATTGATGTCGCAGACCATCTTAGACGTACATTTTCACAATTAGAAACGGTTTATTTTTATGGCATTCCTGTTTTGCCAAACTAGACATATATACTAGTACACTGCATAGGGTGCATGCACATATATATACGTGTATGAACCGTCTTTGTGTTAGCTTTTGTACGGGACTTGTTCCCAACTTTTGTTACTTGCCGTAATCTTGAAAAGAGAAAAAAAGTCAGAACGAAAAGTTTTTCACTTGCAGAAATGGTGAACATTTCCCTATTGCATCTTGGTCACCTATATGTATTTTTATAGCGTGTATATATCTGTAAAATTGTAGACGTGTAGTCAAACTTGCAATTTTTTTGTGGGGGTGACGGTGAAAGTAATATATATGTATGTACCTATAATATCCTTTCTGTAGAAATGGTTTGATATAAACTATCACGACTCTATCTTTGTTTTCATATCGGTTTAGGGCTTCACTTTTTTTCTGTTTTGGTTGATGCCATGGTGCAGGAAATTAAATATTGTCTCATTCTTGCCATATCGAAAGTGCACAACGCTGAAAATATCTAAAAGTAGGTACCGACAAGCAACTTGGCCTGCATACATATTATCTGAATATGTGTTTTGACAAGTTGCTTATTTGGGAAGGAACAAAACGCGTAAAGCAGTGAAATTTGATATTACAAATACTATTTCAACGGAATCTTCTACAACGGCAGGATTTTTTGTATAAATTCTAACGGTTATTGGCAACATTGGCATTTATGAGCGCAGCGCTTTTAGTTTTGTGCTTTTGTTAATGCTGATTGCATACAGTAATGCTATCTGCAGCAGCTAGTAGGAAGTGAACTAATTTTAAGATGCAACTTGACATTTTCTTTAATAGCAAATAATTAACACTGTGTGTTGTCATTTTCTGTCACCTGTTCCCATTTGTTAATATCAAACAATATTTTTTGCAATTTATTAAGCAAAATAAATTACGTTGCATGTCATCATACTGCTCTTTGCAAACCAAATGAGTTTTTTAAGGCCGATAAAAGTTGGACTTTAATGATTCTTGCTCAGTTTGTTTCGACATTCGATTTTTCGTTGATATTTGCCACGTTGTTAGTCACCCAGTTTGTGTAAATTACCAGAGTAGCAAACCAGAGTGGCTCTTTGATGTGTTGACTGCTGACATTTACGAAAGTAACACAACAAACACAATTCCTTCTGTCCTTAACCAACAAACTGGAGTAATCATTAACCTACCGTTTTCCTTTAAATCATCATTTCACTACCACTAATTATATTTTTTGTTTCGACTCAATCTCCACAAGCATGTGTGACCATGCAGCAATAATAGCAATACGGAAATATACGAATCTTCTTTTGTAATACAAATTCCCTACAGAGATTAGAGTCGTTGGTGAAGAAAAAAATCTACACTTTGAGTTTGTAAAAATGACCTTGTTAGTTGTTTCAGTTAATTAAATATTAATATTCATCAGCCTACTAGCGAGACTAAAAGGATAACCAACTTCTACTAGCGCTTTTCTTTCAAAAATATAAATGTACTCTGGCCTCTTTCCTTTTACTACTGGTAATAAACCACCACACTACTACTGCCGTTGTGTGTGTGTGTTAAATGATGATGCTATAGATAGCGTGCCTGCTCAAACATTTCCAATGAGCTTGTGTAATATTTCTTCATGGATTAATACCAGAAGGTTGCTCTGTTGTATTGAGTAATATCAAATAACAATACATCTGTATGATGACGGCAAACAGCAGCAGTAACTTTTTTTTACGTAGAATTGACCAATCCAGGGGAAGTAAAAGAGAACATGTGAGCAATTGAGGTATCAATTAGTCGTTAAAAAGTAAAAGCACTGTCGACTTTCATAATAACCACAGCGGTACATGATCCGCATTAAGATCAAGGCAACACTGATATCTGCAGTGTTTTATGTTACGCCACAAAAAAAACGGGTAATAATATTAATGGATAGTCAATAAGGTCACCACAGATACTGATGCATCTTTGGGTGTTGTCACGCGATAAACCAGGCGAACAGTGTGTGTGGAGAGTGTGAGTGTGTTTTCTCTCTCTAGTCGATTGCAGATTCAATACTCAGCATATATTTTTTTTTATTATAGCAGAGATCTTTATGTTGTAAGCTTTGTAGGGCAGAGAGACGAGGAAGAGTTTAGAAGAGGGAAGGTTTGTATGTAGAAAAGCACATGCACAATGCACAATCAAAGAAATAGGATCTTGTTGAGAAGACTTGATACTTCCTGTCAGCCAGTTTTTAGAACGCTTTTCTAGTCTCTCATTTCTTCCGAGTTGGTTGGCGATGACGATATATATTTTAGCAGCACACGCCTCTCCCACTCTCGGGATATACAATGCATGACATAACGCATACATCAACAACTGACATCATACAAAGTAAACTAAATAGACTGCATTATATGTGCATTTAATCTGGTTTTCCTGATGAAAACTCACGAAAAACTGGTTACTAGTCTACTTCATCACCGTCATTATCATCAGCAAGAAAAGTGCTCTCTCTCTCTCTCTTCGTTCTTCGTCTCTCCGTTTTGTCTGTTTTGCTCATCTTTTCTTCCTCTCTGCACGACATTTTTATTATACCAGCTTAATGGGATTCGCTTGGGTGAGAATGGAGCAATATTAGTCGGCTATCGTTACTGGTCTTATTAGTAGTAATATTATTATTATTATTTTTATTACTCTTTCTAGTCTATATGTGTGGCTGTTAGCTTTCGTGCTTCTTGACTTTCTCCTTTTTACCATCATCAACATCACCAAACCACTGGGCCGTATGTAGTCATGGTTGACCTTACTGGTCCAGATTTATTACTTTTGGTGATATTATCATTAATAATGAAGGAGACTTGAAAGCGTTATAAATACTCGTATTGACAGGGAGAAACACATACTTGCTTGCCCTTGAGCATAAATTAGTTTCCTCGCAGTGGAATTATTTCTCCAATTTGTTAGTGTAATGAATGAGCACAGCTAAAAATTACACCACATCTAACCCATTGTCTTGCTCCAATTTCATTGAATATCATAATAAAGTAGTAGTAGTAACAAAGCAGACAAACACAAGATTGTGGGGAATATCGCATCTCTTCCGTTTTCTTTCCCTCTGTTCAGTTGTAAGACCTCAAGGTTAAAAGAAAGTCGAGTGCCTTTTACAACGCGACGACACATATCAGTTTTTATTATGTGGTGAAAACACATATATAGACACACATGGAGCAGTACTAGGTATAATTAATAATATTTAGTCTAACTAACTACATAGTTTTTTGGAGTGCTACATTTTACTATATAGTCGTGGTCAGTGAGCAGCAGTAGCGGTAAATATTTCAGGTTTTTCCATGCACCCTCTGTTTACCTTTAGAGACATAAATTCTGAGAAGTTTGTGATGTTCGCTGCATCAAGCTACCCGTCTCTTTTTACAACTTGCTTTGTGGCTCTTGACTATTTCTCTCTCAGCTTTTCGTGTAAACAAAAGCGAAAAAAAGTAGTTGCAAATTTTCCTTACGTCTCCCATTTTGTGGGCAGGCACACATAACCTGCAATGATAATGATAGATAAAAAAATCCCATGTGTGTGATGCATTCCTCTGCAACCAAGTGTTGGAAATTTTAACACCTAGTCATTATTATTGTTGCTACCACCACCCCACTGACATTTTGTATCTCGCAAAAAGGAGGATAATGCCGGATAATAGAATGTTTAGAATTCCCGAGAGCTTGTGTGTGTGTGCAGCACCGTAATTTCCTGGAGAGCACTCGCGCTCCCTTTCTCTCTGACACACAAAATTAATGCAAATCCGTAGTACGATCTCAAATTTTATGTCACTAATCAATTTTATTGCTTTGCTATAACAATCCAACCAGTGATCCACTAACTCTGATTAGATGAATGCGCTCTTTTTGGAGTGATGTTGCTGTGACCATAATAATCAATATGGTAGATTTGAGATTGGTAAGGAAATGTGAACGGCTTGCAGCATACTTTTACATTCTCTGTGTGGTTGATGAATGATGTGTGTGCGATGATGGTTAATTATGGTATGGTGTAGGATGAGAAGAATACTTTTGTGTATTTTTCTTGGTATGCATAGAGTTCGCAGCAGCAGGCTGCGTTCTCTGCACGATGTCATTTCGCTTTTTGCCTCTTTTTGGTAATCAGTTTAGTGCTAAGGTTAGTGGTACTCTGGTACTGCTATTTTTATTAAGCCCTGCTAGTGCAAAAATAAGCATTCTAGACGCCGCCGAGTGCTAGTGCCCATGTTTGCTTTAATAATTGCTTGTAGTAATGTGTGTGTGCATAACAGCAGTATATTATGGAGGCTTCTGGCTGGAAGGGGATCCAGTAGAAAAATAGGATTTAACTGAGAGATTCTTGTGTTTGGTGTGTTCATTAGATAAAAGATCGACAAGAGAGCCAGCAAACACAACAGCCGAAAAAGGCACATCAGTTGGATTCTATGCTTGGAAACCTCCAAGCAAGCATGGATAAACAAGGAGTTAGTGCCACACAAAAAGGTGTTTGTGCCGCTTGTCATAAGCCAATTGTAGGACAGGTGGGTTCAAATAGCTTTTGTGTAGACGAGTTTTACAGAAAAATTAATAACAGATTATATAAAAATGTTTTTGTGTTTTGTAGTCAGAAAGTGTGAACATTTATGTTACAATTTTGTAATTAGTCGTCGTTCGTGGTGTTACAAGATCCGAGTGAAAAGTGCTGATGATACAATACAAAAATGTGTGTGACGCACGGCAGAAATGTGGTGACATTGAATAATATATGACTTTCATTGTGTGAATAGGTTGTAACTGCACTTGGGAAAACTTGGCATCCGGAACATTTCACCTGTGCCCATTGTCGCCAAGAACTCGGGTCGAAAAACTTTTACGAGCGGGAAGGACAGCCCTACTGCGAGGATGATTACCACAAGCTTTACTCTCCACGATGTGCATACTGCAATGGGCCTATTTTGGATGTACTTACAGCTCCATACTATTTAGTTTTGAGCACTACTTATTTTCCTGCTTTAACGACAACCATCTTCAGACTTCGTCTTTTTAAAATTTCTATTTCGTTCTTTACCTTAACTTTTGTTGTTGGCATGGCAAGATAAGTATATTTTAAATGTGCAAATTATCTAATTGTCCTTGCCTATTATTTTCCCATGTCACACACAAGAAATAAACCGTAATTTATACGACCCTATTCCTCCTACTAAAAACAACAACTCCCTCATTACGCATAAGACGTGTTTCCATAATCAGTAATCTGAAGCATTGCAAAGTAACAGCAAACCGCCAAATACGCGATATTTTACGAAGTTGTTACATTTATCGTAAAAACTATTAACCGTTTCACCTATCCGTCTACTACTCTCCACTTATTGTCTTCGTCACGCGCGTGTCCTAATCTAGTGTTGCATGGTTTTACCGAATAACACATTAGCGCATTAATTTCTTCGTAGTGTTATGTACCAGATCATAATCCCGGTAGTCGAGTGAAATGCTGTATCGTAGTGATTTCTTTGAGACCTCTCTAACAGTTACTCAAAATTTCAAACCCACACGACACTCGAGTTTCCTCTCTTGGGAGACTTTGAATAACCTGAACGAACGCAGTATGCATTTTGTTTGCATGAGCCGAGTTTTTAATTGACCATGAAAAGAGAATTAACGTTAACAAACAGATTTTTGCCCATTCATTGAAATATTTTTGAAAAAGAGAAAGTTCTAATAAAACGGGAAATTTGAAGGACTGTAAATGTTCATTCTCTGGAACATCCTTTTATACGGTGGAAGGACGACCCGTATGTCCCAAATGTTTGGGAATTGATGAAGACGATGAGGATGAAGAGCCAGAAGAAAACTAGGGAGATAGCCATCCAATCCATTTTACCATCTAATAATAATAATAAATAAAAAAACAGCAAAAACTATATAAGTGCTAAAATATCTACCTATCTATCTATCTATCTCTGTCTCTCGAAGCGAGAAATTTAATTTTTAGAGGAAGATGGATTGACAGTATTTTCTAATGCTAAGGATATAAATCAACAACAATAAAACACGTCTTTTTGTTCACAAACATATAAAAATACACGTATATATACTTACACGTAAATACACTTTTAAAAAATTGTTCATAATTAAAAATTAAACTAGGAAACACCAATATTTATTGTGACGATATAATTACGCATTTTAAGCCAATTCATATTCATACCCATATTTGTCCTAATTCAATTAAATTTGTATCAAGTAACAAATATCAACTCTGTCTTATGAGGTATTCATATGCGATACTCTTAACGCCAGGCCATGCCATAGAGAGGGGAGAGAGAAAAAAACTGCCCAATCTTGGTCGCATCAGTTTCCTTGTTCCTATCAAAACGTAATTATTTCCTGCACCTTATTTACATCTGCTTTTGTACGCTCTGTAGCCTATTTGTTCAGTCTAGCCATAGTAGTTATTAGTGCGCTACAGAAAAGGTGTCAAAACGACATCATACATCATCACGAACTTTTGCACACAAATATTGGCACCAGCGCTGCTGCTAGAGAGAGAGAGAGTGACAAAACAACGACACACAGTAATTACACGAACTGCAGAGCGTGATGTGTTGGTGCGTCTTGCGATGCCCCAAATATGGAGTCTCACGACGACTTCTCCATTTTCTCAAGGAATAATAACGGAAGGCTTACCGAATTTAGTTCAATGTAAAACACAACACAATGCATCTTTGTCAATTAACCAAGTTGGCAGGAGGGATTTTCCACCATTATGTAAATTAACATCAAAATATATCACTGCCCGCATCACTCTTTTCTCCAGCATTGCCGCTCCCAATTATTCTTTACTTTTTGCTTCAGTTCACATTCGCACTCCTAACTCAGGATAACTCATACACGCATTAATTTGGATGAAAATCAGTTATCATTGCGAGTCTTCTATCTTCTAGATTCATTCTAGATAAATGCTTGCGCATCAAGGAAATTAACTCACGAAAATGATGCAAGCGGCACCCACGGAGCACCGTGGTATATATTCACTTACTAATTATAGATACTGCAGACGCTACCATCAAAGAGAAAGCTGTAAATATGAAGAAAAAGAATAATAAAGCTGTTCAACTTCCAGCAACGGTTTTTTTTGCAGTTTTACGTACTTGGTCGTCTAGCGTGTTAAAATGCTTATTTGTTGTGCTTGTACTACGTTCTAATTCGTCATGTAGTATCTATAGCTTTTGGGTGCAAAGCGTTGTGACTTTATAAGGTGGGGGCGTCTGTTCAATGTCACTTGGCGTGTCAGACACTCTTTTCCTTTGTCTTGAATGTGGGTTGGTAGGTAGTACGACGGAGTACAATGTTGTGCATGTAAAATCATTTAGGCATGATTATGGAAACACGTCATCTTTGAGACTTTTTGGTATATTCCACGGTCGAGTACTCTGTTACATATTTTTCTACAAGAGCGTTTTAAGTTGATAATAATTTAATATGCATGTACTTGCTAAGATTAAGACAGAGTCTGTAAATAGTCGCTGTTGGGGTGTTGAGGAGTCAGACGAGAAGCGAGTAGTAGTTGAATGTTTTAAATGCTTGTGTTTTGACTGATTTACAATGGTTATCTAGTTACGAGAGAAAAAATCCCAGCAGTAAGATCTGCACAAGTTTAATATATTTGACTTGTGAGCAGGTTCTCTCTCTTACGCTCGCATCTTTTTATCTCGATTGTGTATAGTTGCTCCTTTTTTCTCAGCAGTCATGTATAATTATTATTTATTTCATCTCGTGCCTGGCCAAGGCTATTTTCTGACAGTTGCAATTTTGACATTGCATTTTCATAAAAGATGTTCAATTCACTGCTGACATTATAACGAAACAACTCGCGGAGTGGAAAATCTTAATTATTTAGCTCATGTTTCCAATAATGGGTGCTCATAAGGAATTACATAATGTCAAACGTACGATGTACACAAACGCTCATATGATGCTCATCATTAATCCACCCGTATTATATATTTTTTCAAAAGGCGTTCATATTTTTTACATTTATTTGCATCGTTTAGTTCGCTTTCGGCTAGCGAATATAAAGGAATAGAAAAATCAGAACAAACTTTCAACGCTATGGTTCGTCCGTCATACTGCACAAATATGTGTGAAAGAGCTACATATACACTATAATAGCGGAATAATGATTTTCTGCGTCTATTTCTTCTAGAGGTCTACAAATCCACTCGGCATATAGGTACTTTTTTATATGTAGACGTTAGAATCTTGATTCTTGATCCCGTATGAAACAAATACTGCCACCATCAGACACGTCATATATATCATTCATTACATGGCAAATAGGGTCTGTTAAAATGTTCTATTTTTTTTGAACACATGCACATGTTTGTACTCTTAGGCTCCTCCCATTCCATGCACAACATCACGGTCTATCCCCTACTATGACTTGTTTCTTTGAAATCTATTTTTGTTTGACTGAAAATACTGTCAGAATTACTTTGTTGTCAGAATTAGAGAGAAATAACGCTTGTCTTGTAAAACTTAAGTAGAATGAGTGTATGAAGTCGAAATTTTTTTTGCAAAATCCGCAGAGTTCAAACTGCCACTTATATTGTATTCTCAAAAATGTTTATGTGCGCAATAGATAGATAGACCGTGCAGATACAAGTTTAGCCGAGTTAAGATTCGCTGTCACGGTCAATTTTGTTACAAAACGTCCATTTATGTATTCTACAAAGTGAAAAAAGCGCTCTCTTCTCTTCTGACAAGTAACTTTGGGATTAGATACTAATTAATTAATTAGTTGGTAGATTAAGCCGATACACCATTTGTCTCTACTTTGGATTCATAATAACAGATGCACGATGTACATATTGTTGGTATGTCCTTTTTATTACGCTCTTTTGTACCAAGTCACATCATAAAGCCATTTTACCAGATTGGCAAGGAATTCTTGGTATTTGTGGTGAAATGGGACAAGAATATGCTAAAAAGTTGTGCGGTATGCTTGGTGAGTAGAACGGCACTGTCTTGGTGTTCACGCTCGGCAGCCACTCTAGTCACCCTTCTCATTCGAAGCTGACAGCATTTTACTATCATTATTTGTGTACCATCATAATAGTATATAACATAGCATTGTATATATTTATGAGAATGTAAATACATGACATTTGACAACTTTTTGAAATTTTTTAAAAAATGCAGTGAAAAAATGGTTGATGCTACTTATGATTGTAATAGGTCAAACTCTATAAAAACGTTAAAAATCACTATTGGTTTTGTGGTGCATCGTAACCATGGGAGAGAGATGCTTCTTTGAAATTGTTTTCTGCGCAGGACATTGCTCTCTTGGTGGTCTCATCTCTTTTCATCCTCTCTGTATCTGAATGGGAGTTGTGCCTGCGTGAGCGTTATGTCCATCAGAATTTTAGAACCATGGTTGGTATGTGTTAGTTGTCAGTTATCAAAACGTCACAGATGACGAATTAAACGGTATCAGATGCCAGCATACTTGGAAAGGTTACGCTAGGCGAGATCTCTTTACATTTCACCGACTCTGTTATACATAAGATGTCAATAGGTGTCCTTACGTAGGAGCATGTCGTTGATTGTGTTTGGAGAAAACAATATTGTTTTTGGGATGCGAGAAGGGGGGAAGTCTGAACATTTCAGCAGCCGTCTAGTTTTTCATGCGATTTATTTTGAATCATAAAATTACGTACGAGCCTTCTGCCAACATTTCGTTAGTTAATAAACATTCGACTTTTCGTTTGTCTTCCTTGCGCCAAGTCAAGTCTGTCTGTTATGACTTCCATGGAAAGGAAACTGAAAAAGCTCTTCTTGCAAAATGCATATTATGTACTTCTCTCGTATTTGTAATTTATTAAAATTGTGCGTGCTACTTTCTTGGAAATTTCAGATTATGCCGTAACTTGCATGCACATTCTTAACTGCCTTATTATAACTATTTATAGATTTTTTTACTGCACTACAAACCAAATACTTTTCTACTCTTTTGCTGTGAAACGCATTAATTCATATGATCTGAACAGCTGAACAACAAAGTTCCAAGTAGGATGATCCGCCTGTTGACAATAAAAGACAATAGCTAGAAAAAAATATGAAAAACTCACTGAAATTAAGATCGCAGTGACCCTAAACTGCTTCACCCTAAAGAAAGAAGCACAGAGAGAGAGAGAGTAAGAGAGCGATAAAGGAGTACGGTGGTGATTTTTCGCTGTTGATCGAGCCGAGATAGGAAGAGATGGCCAAGTTATTTCTTGAAGCAAGCGTTGTTGTACTTATTGCCGCCGTACAATGAAACGTTGTAAACAACGTGCACTTTTTTGGTTGCCAAATTGTTTTACCAATTTACCTACCATGCCCACTTGCCATTACTGACTTTTACTGTAATTTTAGTCGTTATGATATGAACATATATCTTCGTTTTATTTAACTTTACGTTGTATATATATGTATATTAAATATATACAATACATCAAATTGGAATTGGAATGCACTTGGGGCACCTCTTGGCGAGTATCGCGACGATATCGTTGGTGGTGTACCATCATTTCAGGGTGTGCATTGTGTATGTATGCATATATATTATGCTGGCTTGAATGTTTAGAGAAATCAGAAAAGAACGGGTCGTCGTTGTGTTTCACTAAACACACATTTTTACAAACATACTGAGACGTTAATGATTCTCTGTTACAGCTGTACAACCAATTAATGATGCGAAACCACATCACTGATACGTTTTTATAAATATATTTTTAGTAATCTGTGCTCTCTCAAATGCCAGAGAACGTTACACGGGTTCCACCCAAGCTAATCTTCAATTTGAGTCTCTCGCTGACTGGCAGTAGCTCATACTGAAAGGAAAAGACAAAGGCAGGAACTGTTGTGCGAGGAAATAAATGGTTATTATGGTGGGCTGGATGTGAGAACATTATCAATAACACCTTTACACGATTCATACTTTTTTCTCTATCTACTACACATTAATTTTCCTATTTTTTTTTATCACTTCTTCCTTCCATCTGATCGGGGTGGTGGTGACGACGTGCAGCGACCTGTAATTTGCATGAATGCAAGATGATGATAAGTAACGCTGTTGCACGCATTCAATTTCCT
This sequence comes from Callyntrura sp. NNG-2020, assembly GCA_027744055.1. Lineage (NCBI taxonomy): Eukaryota > Metazoa > Arthropoda > Collembola > Entomobryomorpha > Paronellidae > Callyntrura > Callyntrura sp. NNG-2020. Next base: position 47,711 of record JAHZNE010002646.1, on the reverse strand, counting down.
CGTCTGTTTTATTATGCGAGTTTCATATAAGATGTAATGCAGTGTAACGTAATGAAATTAAAAAAATTGAAAAGTGAAAGAGATTAAATGCTGTATTTTTTGGAAAAATGCCGTCGTGTGCTGCACCTTCCTCGTCCTCCTCCACAAAGTCAACAACTTTTACATTTATACATGATATATAAATGTTAGATTTAGATGGACCTATATATTGTCGGGGTGTGTGGACCCTATAGAGACTTCCTTTAAATAATTTAACAAGGCAATGGGATAGAGATATTCTTTTTGAAAATGGCAACTTAGCATGTTAAACATAATGTGTTTAAAGTGCTGAGTGGCAAACTTGAAGATCTGCCAGCTCGTTCGAATTATCTGATTAAAAGGGAAATTAAGGAATAAGAGTTGCATCCTAATTTTTGCTAAACAGTCAACGGCGATGTACTAGTGTGACGATGAATATTTATGAGGGGAAATCGTCAAATAATGATAGAATATATGTTTAATGGTATATGAAATGAGATTTGAAAACGGGGATGAAAGTTGTGATAAAAGATGGTGAAAGAAGGATAATATCATTTTAGTGTTCGTGACAAGTAGGTTATTTTGCTTTTTTAAATTATTTGGGTCACCGAAAATATTATAAAGTACTTTCATCATAGAAGAGATTGTTTGATGTAACATTTTGTAGTATTTGCACATGTATTATTTTGGTACATGTAGTACGCATTTGTAGAATAAAATTGTTTTTACTGTTGATACTTACATCCCTAATAATATTTCATATTTGTAATTATTGTGATATGTGATGTACAATTGTCAGTATACTAATAAGCAGTACCATGTTGTTTTTTTGTTTTTAGGATTGTCGCCAACCATTCCAAGGAGGATCGTTCTTTGATCATGAGGGACAGCCCTATTGTGAGACTCATTATCACGCCAAGCGCGGAACATTGTGTGCTGGATGCCATAAACCCATTTCAGGTTTGTTAGCCTTGACATATATCAATAAATCATGCCCTCTGACAGTAAAAAAATATATATTTTTTTACAATTTAATTAAAAATTTCTTTATAATGAACATGTTATCTAAACCACGAACTTGAATTCTTAACAGGACGATGCATTACTGCCATGTTTCGAAAGTTCCATCCAGAACATTTTGTTTGTTCGTTCTGTTTGAAACAGTTGAATAAAGGAACATTCAAGGAGCAAAATGATAAGCCTTACTGCCATGGATGTTTCGAAAAATTGTTCGGCTGAGAAAGACGCACCTATCTAGGCGTCAGTACCCCTCCAACGGTTTTACCGATGATGTCTACTCGATTCTTCCTGCCGTTTGGCGTGTCTGTGTATGCATGTTATTTGAAGTTGTCAATACGTAGTAATAAAATAATGTTTCAAAGTCAGCAGTAGTAAAATATTGTTCATCTAACAAGTATCCCATGTAAGTATCCCAAATACATCATGGAATTTTTCCAAAAAATACATCGTGATGAATTTGAAACAGATGAAATTACATACACACATATATACGTATATTTCTTGTGCACGCGACTAGTACATAGAACATGTTATTAGATTTAGGCATAAATACGTGTTATGATATTTCTAAATATAAGGGCGAATACAAAATAGTATACAAAAAAATATCCGTGTGGTTCTTATCAACATTATATTATTATACACTTACTTTAAAATCCAAAAAAGATCTTGGAACTTGACAATAGGTATAGCTGTACGTGGCAGTTGAGTGCCACATATTACATGGAGTTTACAGTATTGATTACGAATGTCATTTTAAAGTTACTTTGCAACCGGTTCTTTGGGGTGCGCATGAACTAGTAGAAGTTAGATATTTGGTCTTGTTTGTCTTATCTCTATAGACTATGATGATTCCTTCGCACAATGTTTTTTTCTCTACAGAGTAATTCTTCTGTTACTGTTCTTGCAACTTCAATTACCGCTATCATTGTTTTAAGTTACTTGTAATTTGGTTAGATTGTTGTAGCAGATGAATATAGTGTTAAAAGTATAGTTTTCGTTTGGGTAAGAAAACGGTACAAGCAGTCAAGATTACAAAGATGTGACACATTTTTATAGTAATACTCTTAAAAGAATACTAAATGGTAGGATATCACGTAGTTAAACGGAAACATCCAAACAAATTGGGCTGAAATCGGTCTTTCCAAAAAAACTGCTATTTACTGTTTGCTTAAATGGAAAGACTATTTAAGTAGTTATTATTTTTGGTGCTTTGACTTAATTACATTTGCAATGAATATTTAGCGCGTCAATACTATTAAGAAAATTTGACCACACAGTGTTTCTCCCATTATTATTACTCAGGGTGTCTCAAGTGTCTATATACATGGAATATGAGTTCCATTGGTGAGTACGTTGCTTTTCATTCCGTTGCTTTGTTTTTCTTCGTCGTTTTCTCCGTCGTGCCTTTCTCTAGTTGGTAATAGCTGTGTATTCTTACATATCTGTCTGTCATTGCATGTTGGTATAAATAAATTGATGCATGTCTGTGTATGGTTAGTTGGTACTGGTTGCTTTAATCTGTAATCTGTAATAATAGTTAGAAAATTCCTCATTTCAAATCAGTAATGAAGTTTTATTTCTATTGCTTCGGCAATTCAAGCATAATAAACACTTCCGTATGTATTTTATCATCATTTAAATATTTACCTTACGTTTATAGCTGTAAAATATCTTATACATATATAGCTTATGTATTCATTCTTGATACAGATTAGATAGTTTTTGAAGCCCATTTAATTGACATTGTCCGTGTTATTAATTTTTTTGTTACGAATATTTTGGGTCGCTATGCCAACTGAATGCACAATAATAACTGCTAACTAAAATTAACTCCAAAACTACATGATAAACCATGTGCCTTGTGCATTACTTCAGAAAAAAATTATTACCTATCTACTTCTACATTGTTGCGATCTGCACACGGATATATATATATAAATACACGGTTGAAGATGTGACACAGTTAAATTAGTTGGGAGTAGACAGACTGCTATGTCCAAATACTAATTGTAACAAACACATTAGTCAACTAAACACATTGAGCTGATAATCTTTAAAAGTTTAAAGCGAAGAGCATGTACTTACGTTGCTGGGTAAATCTTCAGAAATTCTAATATTCCTTTCAGATTAGTAAAAAAAATACCGTTTCGCGCTGCTTCCAGTAGTTAAGGAGAAGTAAGAGATTAGCCATTATTGTTATTATCTCCTGTTATGTTAGCCTGAGAGGGCATCTGACGTATTAATACAAATTTAACATCTTTTCATGATAAAGTCATCATTTTTTACTATTTTAAACTTTTCGGTTGGGTTAGTACTGTGACCAAAACAACTATTTAACTTATGCCTGTATTGGCGCTAACACATTTTGATTGAGCTGGAATAATATTACATTACATAACTATAAAAGCCTTAAATAGCGTAAACTAGTTAAAATTTGCAACTAGAAAATTTGATTTAAGTTTAGTGACATGGGAAAAAGCCTTACTTATGAAAAATTGCAACGAAGCACTGTCGATGTCGATATCGTTTATGTTGAAAGTAGCATATATACGATGACGGTGAGAATTGTATGGTGATTATCACTGTAAAAACATGGGCCTATTATAGCCTCGATGGCTGTTAAATGTAATTTTCTTTCAGTAAATTGATAATTCAGACAATGCTTGTATATCGTTGTTAGGGAAATCGTATCGTAGGTGAGTAAGTCGAGATTTGTCCATTTACTATTATAGAAGATATACATTTAAATATGTAGTTGTTATGTAATATGTATTGTACGATGTCTTCTTGTTCGTACTTTAAAAATGTTCTTTGAAGTGAAATCATGTTAATTAGTTCCCATATTTTATGTCATTATTGTAATTTTACTAATATTCACGAAATAACGTCTAATAAATGAATATAGTATTCATTGAACAAAAATTGTGTTTTGTGATGCTGTTTTATTTATTTACAATACAATGACTTCCTACATGAATCAGAACTCAGCTTACATAGAGAATAATTGGACAAGGAACCTGGACGAATTCAAGTTCAAAAGTAACAGTAATGTAGATTATGAAATTTACTAATAAAAAGAGAAAAAAATATTAGTACGAGATTGCTTGAAAGTTGCTGGAGTTCATTCACTCGTTCCTGTCCTTCAGCGACTGCTACTTGTAATTATCCCGAATTTGGAATGACGGTCCCGTCCTTTCGGTTTCTTGGCAGAAGGTTTGTTATTGTTAGTGTCAGATGGTTGGTCAATTTCCATTTTGGTATGTTCAGCGACAGCAGCAGTGGAAACTTTTTTTTCGTTATCGGCAGAAGATTTGAAGGGCATTATGTCCACTGGCATGTATCGTGTACGTTCAATCTCTTCCTTTCTGGCTTTTTTGTAGTTATTATTTCGTGGACGGCGTGGCTTTTCTATCTTAACTTCCTCAGGTTCCTCAGAAATATCATCTCGAACATCCTAAATAGTAAAAAGAATACTGTAAACTCATTTACAATTAAAGTTTTAAAGAATTAGTTTTCCAATATATTACCTCGCTTTTGAAAACTGTCTGAAACACTTCGCTCTCGCTAAAATCGTACTTCACCTTTGGGTCACATTTTTCCCCAACAAAATATTCTGTGGGCGTAACTTCCGCCCCAGTCAACGCTATGTAAGCTTTCCGAGCTGCAATAAGTTTTGCGTACTCCAAAAGGACGTTTTCCCCTGTAATAATACAATGGGTAAAATAATAAGTAAAAATACAACATTAGCATGGAACGATCCCATGCGATACTAACAAAAAGATAGGGAAAATAGAATAATGTTACCTTGAAATTCGTCGGTTCCAACGAGATAGTTGCACACGAATGTGTACTGACGTTTTAATCCAGAGTCCCGCGAGGTCTTAGTCGGCTTTATCATAGTTTCATATCCAACTAACCTGCCCAATTGATTAGCTTCTCTTTCCAGTTTATGATATATTCTTGGATCAATAAATAATTCATCCAATATCTCATATTTCGGAATGTGACAGTCCTCGTGTATTTGGCGCAAGTTGATTAAGAACTGGTCACAAGCTATCTCTCTAGCGACAACTTTGCGGAGGGAGTCAGCAATCCCTGTGAAATAAACACATTGTTAAGATTTAGATTATAAAAAGGGATTTGCACTTGGAATGAACAACACATAATCATTATTTATTTATTGGTGAGTAAAACTACATAAATTCTTATTACCTTCAATTCCTCCACAAGTGACAATACAGCGCCACAAGTGTGATCGGTCACCGTGGTCTTCAGTAAGCCTTCCTGTCTTGACTTCAATTAGCATTCCTTGCTTGTTCAAGAAGCCTACTGCACGATACGGCGTCACATGAGGATGTTGTCGCTGCTTACCACCACTCCATTTTAGGTTTGGGTTATAGTTCATGACCACAGTACCTTGAGAATCGTCGAAGGCATCCATTTTCCTTTTGTTGTTGACATGGCCATTGGAAAATGATTTACGGTTCCCCCTGTTACAGTTACCTTTTTCAATCATATCATCTAAGGAAGTCGTTAAGGGGTCTAGTGGTCGGAGATTAATCTCAGGAACGGAATTCTTGTAACAGGATGCTGCAGCTGCTCGATGTCGGAACCCTTTTTGTGGCGTGCAAATCTGCCTCTCCTCTATAATTTCGCTCAACGATTTGTTCATGTCCTCGTGAGAAGAACCATTGGAGAAATTCGATGAAGTGGAACACTTAATTCCTTCCAATGATAGATCCTCCAGTACAGCTTTATTCATCCTGTTCTCCTTCTTTTTCGTTTGTATCATCTCTTCCAAAGATTGCTGTAAGGGATCCATTTCCGCAACGTTCACTCACTCAATTATACCACAGCGCAAACGGGACACTCACTTCAAAAGCAGCAACGTCTTGAATCAAAACAAGTGTCTACAATGTCTTGTCAATGTCTTTGTGAAAGTACGAGCACAACGACTGAAAATGGGAACGGTAGAAAGAAAGCAACTTGAAACTATCGAAAGTCACGATATTAATGACTCTAACTTCGCCAAACGCGTGCTTTTATACTTTTGCTGGAACTGAAAAACCAAGTACGTTTTTGCTATGAATTGAATATTCAAAATCAAATTCATTTGAAAATTAAGTATTGCTCTCCCGTCATAATTTGATTAAACTTAAAAACGAATTGCTTGTTACTGTTACATCTTTGTTTTCTTCTTCCCCGGAAGGAAGTCGCTTACTGTAGCTCAGCTTGTATGCGTATGCCTAATAGAAATCATCTCCGCGAGTAATTAACATATCCACGAGAGAAAATAACAGTAGTAATTGTGAATTATGCTATGCATGTCCATTAATACATAAGACCATTCAAACAGGAATAATAAAATTTTTGATTTTTTTTGTCAGGAACAAAAGTTTAATGATTCATTGACTGATTGAAAAAGAATCTGACTCTGGATAGGATTCTTTGCATTTTTTCGTTTAAACTCGTGTAGTTTATGCTGAATGGATAATGGACGTGGAAGCAGTTTCCAAATTCCGTTGAATTGAATCAATCACGTAAGCATTTCATGTACAAAATTTAAAATGACTTGATTTCTTAAAATACGTATGTTTACAAATGTTACCATCTGGTAAGTATATTGAGAGTATTCATGGGTATTTGCTTCAGGTCGTTATAAACAAAATTAATATCACAGTGGATGCATATTTTATTTTTGAATAATTCTCTCAATTTGTCGTCATTACCTAATACAGAACCGAAGTCTCTATATGGTTTTACCTTGTCCATCAAAAAAAGAGACGGGGAAAGTGGAATTGAAATAGTGAGAAATAACGGGATATTTCACTTGCCACTAAATGCCAACTGTTATTCCTATGTACATAGTGGATTGAGTGATAACAGTGTAAATACATTCATATATCACGTAGATATGGGATTCTAACCCTGCGACATACCCTTTAACCTTGATCATAGATGCAGAAATACAGCGTACAAACGAAGCATTGCACTGGTAGAAAAGTAAAAACAAGCTTTTCGCAAAATAGCATAAAATAAACATAAAAATCAACAGGAATGTCATCAGCAAGTGCAAAAGTGACAGCGTAGCAGAAGAGTGTCGAATGCAAGTGGAGTGAAGGGGGTAAAAATGCGCAATGAATGGCTCAACTGGTTGCAGTTCTGTTGATTCATTATTGTGTTATCAGCACATTATCATCGTACTGCATTTTTCATAAACAGATAGGCAATATGGTAGAAGTTAGAAGGAGCATAATAGTATCATAATTTTAGTATAATATGCACGTCGTTTGAAAATGCGCCGATCATGATTATCATTTAGTTAACTGACTGCATCGTCTTCGCACTTGATAGTTCATCAGCGCGGCTCCATGGTGTAAATGGTTAGCACACAGGACTTTGAATCCTGCGATCTGAGTTCGAGTCTCGGTGGAGCCTTTACTATTTTTTGAAATCGTATTTGTTTGCAGTACTTCGGCGGTACTATTTGCAGGGATAGAATAGAGTGGTCAAAAAGAGTATAGCATTGAAAAGAAGCGACTACATCTTCTGTAAAAGAAGCAGAAAGCCATTTTGAAGATTGAGGCTGTTTTTTTTACTAATTTTATATAACGTTAAGTGCGATTATTTTTTTATAGCATATTGTAAGTGGTAGGTGGTAGGACCACAAATAAGAAAGGTGAACATGAAAAAATAAAGTTATTGGAGTTGAACTTTTACTTAATTATCAGCAAGGAATAGAAACGTTTTTGCAAAAAAAAGAAGAAATATTTACATTTAGAAAGGTAAAATAAATACGTTTGAAGCAAACAAACATATTTTAAGTAATTAGGTAGGTCTTTGGTAAATATATGCATTTTACTTCCGTTTCTCAAAGAGAATTTTGCAAATTACAGTTTGAACTGATCGCAAACCTCATTAGGATAATGTAAACGGAAAGCCGTGTTTTACTTACATGGATGATTAGCGTAATTGCTTGGAGAAATGAAAATTTAAACATTTCAAACAAATAATAAAAGAAAACCAGCCATTAATTAGACATCAATAACGTGAAATAAACTGGGAACAATGGCTAACAGTATTTCATCACCGGAAGTCGATGATGTTGCAATTATTAACATACAACAATCCATCATTTCTGCCATAGTTACTTTATTACCATAAATGATTTATGAAGGATATTTTTTCTGGTGAAACATATTCAGCACATATTAAAAATACTCATTTGATTTCTTTAAACACGTGAAGTGCATGAAGTTATTAACAAAACATGCCATCTAAAACCAATAAATTTTTACCTGTAATAAAATAAATAGCTTATTCTTTGTATGAACATGAACATTGATTTAAATAATGTACACTGCTTAATAGACATCTTAATGATATTATAATAATAATTATAAAATGTTTATTGATTGCGACCCGAATGTTATCTTCAAATCACATCAATTCTACTCGAATTGCAAAAAATGTCAAGTCTGAAGCGAACATTCTCAAAATGTAAGATCGAAATGAAAAAAACGGGAAAATCATTTCCCCATCCATTGGACAACGGCTGCCAACATAAGCTTCCAACCTTACATGATTTATGCATACGTATAAAAACTGTAAGGAAGATTGATTTAAATCCTTAATTACCTGCCTCCTTTCATCGTATTAACGTGCAACGTAAGGAAAATGCATAAAAGAACAAGACGAATAATTTTCCTTTGCTTTTACTCTGCCTCACAACGAAAATGTACTACCATTTGAAGCAGTAATTTACAGTAATTGGCTTAAACGTTAAATATGCAGTTGGAATGTAGGGCCAGTAGCACAGCCACTTTCTTGCAACTTGTTCTACATTTTGTGGCACACCAATTTACATCACATCCATGGTGCACTCCATCATACAACATTTAAATTAAATATCGTAGGAAGCCAAACCACATCACAGCACCATTTTCTCCTGCATAATACTTACCGTCAACCGTGCTATGAAAGTGCGATGGATGAAAATGTGTGACTGAAATGAAACATCTCAACAAGCCTTTTACAAGGATACTTAAATGGGAATGGGTTATTAGAATTTTCTGATTTCATCTTTCATATCATCACATACGAACAACAACTATAAAGACATAATGTCTTGGTTTTGTACATAACCCTGTACTGTGATAATTCATCATCGTGAACGCTACGATTCTTCACAGGCTGAGAGAGCGAGAGCAAGAGAGCCAATAAAATTTTGCCCTGTGTATTTCATCGCGCCTCCTACTCATTCCCGTGGTTGTGAGACAAAAATATTGGTAAAACACGTTGCATAGTGTGTCAACGACAGACAACAGCAAACAGCATACAGCCAACATAATTCGGTTTACAAGACTTTGTCTGTGTTTCAGGCTGTCTGCAAATAATATTGTACGAAGTACAAGGAAAAGCGTTTCATTTTAATGAATCCTTAAAAATGCTCATTATGGTATGGTTTTGTTTTAGATTCGGTTGTAGTGATGGTGGTATTAGCCAGCCAGCGCCTCCCTACATGGTACTTTATGTGTGTGTATATCTAATCTCTAAAAATAAATAAATAAAACCTCCACCAACAACAGCAAAAACAAGTAAAATTGACCAAGTGTACTTAAATGGCTATTATGTATACGTGTCAGTAGCAATTGAAATGAAGTAGAAAGAAAGATAAGTTTCATTTCATACAAAAACAACACATGGTAGGGCAATAGGGGACCTTCCCATATAATAAGGAGTATGGTATAATTGGTAAGGTCATTTATGATGCGATGTGGATGGCTGTTTGTCTCTGAAGTGTTACAATATAACGCAGCTGAATACTTCAAGTACTAATTATTCTTTTGTACATTCAAAACCTAATTTCTGCTGCACGGTTACCGTACTTGCGATTTCTTGGCATGATGTGAATATGGGATTCGTTTGTTTTATTAACTCTGCCATTTTTCAGTTTTTTTAAATTATGGTTCGACAATTAATGGATATCTAATTTAAATCAGACTGAATGCTTATCCTGTTCGAGATAGGGAACAGACATGATAATTTTTCTGAATTCAACGCTTGTAAATTAATATAGGTTGCATGAGCGTACCTCTAATATATGCATATTTATGAAACTGATAAAAAATTTGTCCTCACATAAACTTAAACTAGGGAATACATTTTCTATTTAAATAGTCGAATTTCAAGTACAAAGTTCAATCAACATGGCATTGCTCATAATTATGTACCCCAAGTATCGAGTAAACTACCAACATTAAATGATAATTCGATTTTTTGTTTGAACGCCAGAATTTTCAGGGTAACACCACGCCCGAACCATTAATTGTGGCATCTCCGCCTTACCTCCACTACAACATCAAAATGTTTCATTAAGCTTAAATTACACGTACGACGAAAAGGCAATTATGTTGTTACCACCTCTCATCAATATGCTGATACAGTAATATCCTCTCCCGCAAGAACATCAGTCAGGGTTTATAAAACTTTCATGGTAATTGCACCTGTCGTGGTGTGCTCACATTTGCAAATTCCACAAACTGCCCCATATACGATGGATACACAGAAAGATGTACATACATAGCTCCTCATCCGCTCATCTCATTTAGATATGCCCTATCTCGTACTCGTCGTACATAGTACAAGACAGATTTCACAAGGATGTGTATTTTAACTGCAAAATACGAAAAATTACCCCCAGCGATGTAGCAATATACGAACGGTGCCATCATCAACAAAGTACGATGCAGGTGTAGGTCCCCCTCTTCTCTCAAAGAACAAGAAGGCTCTCACGTCTGCTCTGCTACACAAACATATTGTGTTGTTAATCATGCATCGACATTCGGTAATACCGTCATGGGCATACAAATCTAGAAACAATACAATATTACAATATGCACAATGCATACATATTGCACGCATACCACCACATACATACTCTCCTTCTGCTGCTCTTCAATAAATAAAATCTTGCACTTCAGCTCACAGAGCTCTTGTTACCTCACAACAACAATTATTCGCCACTCAAATACGCAGTACAGTGCTGCTGTAAGAAACTTTTTTTTACGCTAGCGCTACCTACCAAGAAAACTCTTTGAGGGATTCACTGTTTTGTACACACAGCACGGCTGTACGAGTTGTACGACGGTCTACAATCACAATCTACGTACACATTTCTGCGTTCCATTGCATTCTCTCTGTATGACTGTATGAGTGTTTGTGTAGAACTATTTCATTGCATACTACGCATACATTACATTGCATATGACATGCAGCATTGAACATCATCATCATCATCCGTCTCTCGTATTTGGTTTTTGGGGCTGCTGCTGCTGCTTTTTATTACCGTTTTATTATTTGTAGTTAGCAAAACTGTGTTGGTATCATTGTTGTTGTTGTGTGAGTATGGTTTGTTTTGTGTCTAGAGAGTAGAAGGAAGATCCATTTTGGTTGCTGTCCTGGGATTGGAAAGAAGTCTCATTTGTTTCTTCGTGTATTTGAGATTACAGTCATTAGGGCGATTTCGAGGTGTAGGAACATCTTCAAGAGAACGGTAATTTCATAAAACAGTCCGTAGTGAAGTTGTAATATTGCACACACACGTACAGAATTCGCAGGCTTATTATTGTTATTGTAAATTAAGTATGAATAGGTGTGTAAGAGTGTCCTACAAAAGACGAAGACAGGATAGCATTGCAAATTAAGTTTTGAAGGACACGGTGTTTTTTTTTCTTTCGGGTAAAGTCAGTGCAGTGACGAGAGAATAGAAAGGCTACATACCATACACTTGTCTCGCTGTTGGGAATTTTGTAGAAGGAGTAGGAATATTTTTGATTATTTGTTAGACATCGAATAAGCCAGTCAAACATAAATTCTGATCTCGGTAAGTAGTAGTACCGTCTGTCATAGGCAGTAGTTAGTTAATAGATTGGTGAAAGTTCTGGATTCTGAAATATCAAACGATTTCTGTATTGCCTTTTACAGTTAGTCTTAGAATTTACGGAGGAATTTACAATCTACTTTGTGCAGAATTTGAAACTTTCTCATACGTCATAAGTAAAAACTAAACCCTTTTTAATTTTTTTAATTTGTAATTGTAATCTTCTGTGTAATAATAGTGTCGCGCGTTTAACTGTCAAAGGATTGAACGTGGAATTACAAGTCACTATCGTGGCCAATAAGGATATTACTACGAAATAGGTAAGAATTAGTACATTGACATTGACATCCGTTATAAGTTGTTTATGTTATATGCTATTTTCCAACGTTCCAACATCATTAGTTATTGGTTGTAAATGCAAATCTATGCACATAATTAAAATGCGCTGATACTGTTGGAGGCACGTTGTAGAAAAGACGAGAACAGCCAGGCTAAAAAATGCATTAGAACGATGAGAGAGTATTTTTCTTTGAACATCTGAATAATTTCTCATTTGTGCTGTACTGTTTTGTTATTTAGTGTCTGAACTATCATTTTACTTCGGCGAGGGCGTTAAACTAGCACATATCCACAACCTTTGTAGATAGAATTAAAGTAACTAAACAGCCGATGCTGAAGCAGAACGAGAGAATTATTCTGCTTGACTTTCTCTGATCAACGGCTACCAGTTACTGGTAATAACGGCTCGGATGAGCTTGAAGGTGAAGGTAGAGAGCTCCATGCTCAACATTCATGGGGGTAATGAAGAAATCAAATTATAACGCAACAAAGTGAAAGCGTAGATAGATACTTTCAACATTACAATACTTCTACAAACATAGTTATATCCACTTTTAGGTGAACTGATGAACTCCTTGCTGCGACCTCCAGGAGTCATCAAATATCTCTGAAACATTTACAACATAACTTATTTAATCCCGTAGAAATGAGAATTGCGACAAATCGCAAATAGTTCGAGGGAATATATTATAAATGGATCCTTTCTTTGGGTCATATATCTAAGAGGCCATCTCTATTTGCTTTGTTTTTTTTAACATTTGACAGACTAGGTATAAATTAGCACATAGGCGCCTCTCACTAGCACTACATTATGTATTGTCTACATCAATTAAAAATTCAAAATAGTATGTAATGAAACAAAATAGTTAAAAGTCAATGAAAGCATACACGTATCTAGCAGTGGCTTTAATTTCCAAGTAAATCCAGCATACTCAACTGCGTTGTAGCGGTTGATTTTACATCATGTTTAGCATAAGCCGGAAACGGTTTCATTCAATCAAATGAAAAGCTAAATTGACGAAGAGGTATACAACAGCGAACACCTTTTTTCTATTAAAGTCTGGTTTTGCTTTACTGATGTCCCGAATTTCATGATTTAGGATGCGCGTCGAATGGAATATACTCATTGTTATTATGACTTACTGATTGAGTGATTTAACAATTGTTGATATTGATAAAGATAAAACCGTTATCAACATCACTACGATAAATTTTGTTTTGGTAAACCATATTATACCTTTCACCGCCGAATGATGCAATATTTCATTGAATATTTTTTATATAATTTATTCTTCATATTCGTGTCAAGTCAAATCTTACTATATGCTAACACTTGGCCAAAAATACGCGATGATAAAAAGCCCAATAAATGCAAGTGCAGGCGTACATCTCTGTTGTGTCTGACTCTTAATTTAATGTCATCATACTTTACGTGCAAATTTTGAAAAGATCGTATATGAATATAATATCTCTCACAGTTAACGCCAATAAATTACTTGACTTAATAGAAAGTTCTTTCATTTTTATGTAAATATAACATAACAGTTTAAAATGTGAATATAATGTAAACCACTTGTAGCATATTAAACTATTAATTTGACCGCATATTAAAATTTGCAACCGCCGTGTGCTACAAATGTTGAGGGTTTATCTGTTTCGGACAATGTACTTTTAGACGCATTCATATCTACACAAAAACGACTGGTTATCAGTTGCATGAGTTTGGATATACAAAATTTTGGGGAACATTTCCCTATATTATTCAACAGGAAAGAGCATATTAATGTAGAGATCTAATTTTGTGGTACTGTTGACTTGTGAATTAAATTCTGTAAAATCTCGCGGAACCTTCATTCACATTGATAAGGCCTTGACTATTAGAAATAATAATAATTCTTTGTTGTCACGAACAAAAGGATTTTAAGATACAAAATATTATTACTCGTTGCATCTTTCATTTTTAAATCAACATAACTTTATGTTTTGTTCACACTTTTATAACTGTTCACGCCATGCATGCCTTGGCCCGAATTATTTGTAAAATAGTAAACGCCATCTCTAAAACAGCAACGCATACTTGCATCTTTCGCAATCCCAGCGCTATTAAAAGTTAAGGATAGTTTGAATAAAATAGTTTTTAATCTCACAGCATTTCCTCACATGGTTTAATGATGCTGCCGTAACGTGTAGTATTTACACAGCATACTGCTGTTAGTTATTTCTGACTACTGACGGACTACCACGTATTAAAAGCCTTATCTCCTCTTTTCTGCAAAATTCTTGGTCGAATTGAAGCTACATGCTTAGTGGATACATGTAGTGTAAAGTGCAAATACTACTCAATGTATTTGAAGTTTGTTCCATTGTCATTTTATTGAAAGCTGCAACTCCAATGTGAATCATGATGCATAGGCCTGTAAAAATCATTCCGTGTAGCCCACATCACATTCTATCATAAATTCAATTGATGCAAAATCGGTAATCATGAAAAGGAAGTTGGAGATTTTATTCTTTTAGCAAATGTATGACATGTACAGAATATAACCATAAACGATATACAAGGGGCAATTATTTGATTATTATTTTTACGCCAGGATTCTGTACCATGACATGTGCCTGCACTTGCTGGTAGTAATAAATATATGTAGTATTCTATCGGCAATCTTCTTTTTTTGTGTCTAGGGAATGCAGCAAGTATGTTTTATTACGAAAGTTTTAATTTGATGATGATGTTGCCAACTTCTTTCATTCTGCTGACAAAATGCGCATGTATTCATTCAAGCAACTTGTAGATTTTTTTTAGATAAAGATAAAACTACACGCACGTGACCCGTAAACCCTTGTAAAGTCTAAGGACAGTAGGTAGTAATAAGCAAAAAAATATAATAAGGATGTTAATTATGGATTCTAAAATCCTATTAAAACTATAGCTTATTAATGATTCTCTTAATTCATCTTTATCCCATTATCATCGTCACACTAAAATAAATACATATATGTAAAAAATCTATTTGGATTTACGGTTTTATTACATTTTTTATCGTTTCTCGACAGATGTGTAGAACAGATTATTTATGGCCGTGCAATGTAGATAGTTTTGTGGTTGTAACATATGCCCAAATTTTAAAATAATATAAATGCTCCGTTATTCCTAGTAAGGTTACAATTGGGAGGGGAGCTCAGGAAGCCACCCGACTATTCGTCTCTTTTCATTTTATAAAATTACATATATGACAAGGACAGAAAAAGAACAAACCAAAGCAAACGGTGAATTGGTTTTGAAAAGCTACATGAGGAACACTGGACGTGATATATATTCATTCAATCTAATAATACAGATTTATTCTACATACGCGAAAACATCAATTTATTAGTTTAACCTTGAACGTCTTTTTATCCATCTAAAGTAATTATATAAATTTCATTCAAGCCCCGAAAAGTATGTGAATAGAATGAAGTAAAACGGCAACGGTTGTTGATTACTAATAGATGTTGATAACAGGGAAGGGAGATTGATAAAAAGATATCGGAATAGCTGTGCAGTAGGCGAAACATAGCGCACGCCATCTTCCTACTCATAGTAAGTTCAAGTTCGTAGTCGAGTCTAGTCCTAACTCCTAGTCTCACTGAAATAACATGTAGCTCACTTCTAGGCAAGCGACGATATATCATAGGAACAAAGGCAATGTAATACCAATGGGAACAATTTAACAACAGTATTCCACTCCCACTCCCCGTTTGCTTCACTATTATAATATTGTTCATTTGTAGTTATCCAGTCCGTTGTGGACTTCTTCCAACGGACAAGACACGTTGGAGATAAGATTTAATTTCGGAGGCATTTTGCCGAATAGAGTATGAACTTTAGCAGAACGCTGCTGTGTTATCATTAATTGATTAATTATTAGACAAACAAGCGTAGAGATTTATGAAATTGAAGAGTTTGGTATTCACCACTAATTGTGGGGAACTCAAACTAACTCGTAATTTGTAAATTTATATAATTTCTTTAGAATAAAACGCTAAATTGCTAACGTTCGTTCATAATAAAAGTTTATTGGTAAAACCCTGGATTAATCATATGGTATCTTCTGCGATTGACGTTGTCCTAAGTGTTAGGCAATTGCATTACATTGTAAGAACATGCACAGTCAGTCAGTATTATTCCCAAGGATATGTTATGTATCAATTATTGTTTGCTGGGTTCACTGTTAGTGTACCATAGTGCGCATGCCACCACTAAAGCCCTTCACAATATATGTAGAAGATGCTCCCAACCAAGTCCCTGTGGGTGCCTTATGTCAGACTGCAAAATTTAAGAGGTTCTAGACAGTAAATGTGGTTTCAAATGTTCTGCTATAAACCTTGTTCAGGTACTTGCGTCTTCTTTTCTTTTAATACAAAAGGTGTACTTAAACTGAACCATTCTTCAAATGCTAATATACGGAATAGTATTAATGGTAAAATGGTAGTGTAAGTAATACAGTGCGGTCTGCAAGTCGGACTCATATTCGAGCCAAAATGTAAAATGTATGACGTCTCATGTCTCTTCTCAAAGTTATGTTAGCGAGTAATTGTAACTGCGTTTGAATGCTGAAAAACAAATGCAAATGAGGTTTCGTAGTATCAACAATAAGGTCTGTTCGGAATGGAATACAGGAATACTTGCACTAAATTTAAGTGCTTGTGTGCCTGGCTTAAGTTACCCCATACTTAATTATACATCCTCGAATGTGAACGTACATGTGAATTATACGGAAATGTGATAGCCATTAAAATGAACCTAAAACGTAAACAGAGGAAATTACTATAGTAAATCATGTTCTGGACTGTGTAAAACTTATTCACTACTAGCAACACCGCCAAATTTTGGGACTAAACGTACGCATTATTTGAAAGATTTCTGAAAACTGCCTCTCTGTCAAATATGGTTTCAAATTTAAATCCGTGTTCTTACAAAACATTACATACATTCATCATCGTCCCAAAACATCAGTTTGTTATTTTCATACCGAACAGGTTTAAAACGTAAACCTACCTGTTACTGTGAAAAAGAATATAGAATTCGGCAACGAAATTCGTATACATATATCATTACGCCAACCAAGTTATTTTCTGTGCTGCCTACCTGGTAATCATTGTTTCTACATAATAAATACAGAGAGATGTGCATGTACAAGAGTAGTAGTTAGTTGGTTGGTCCCTTTTATTTATAACTTTATAAAACGTAGCCTGTTGTTGTTGCCTGTTGCTGTTTACCATATCAAAACCATATATAGGATACATTTTATGCACTTTTCATACTTAATTTTTTCCTTATTTCGGTATATTCTCGAATACTTGGTACATCCCTACATTTACACGTTTCTCTATATGAAAATGAAAAAATATGGTATAATAGACACCTTAACTATTAATAATGGTGATGATGATATAGTTACAAGACATTAAGTGCTTTATAACAGCAGTGTTAGGTATACGTATATGAGTAATGTTTGTTACTGTACATTAGTATTACATGCCTCCTTCTTAATGGTTTCTATTCGCATCCGTTCGCAATAAAACATCGTGCTCAATCTAACCATTTATTTAACTGTTTACCCGTTCTTGGTTATATTGGGGGTTTACGATTACGCCAAATCGTTAAGTGTAGATGAGATTAATAGATGAAGAGAGGATGATGACGATGATGATGATGGGAAATATTACCTTTTTGTCTGAGCGATTATGATTTACTGGCTGACGTTTATATGATTTCTATTTTGTATTGATATTTTCAGTTTCATACAACAAGTCTCACAGTCGTCACAGTTGTCAGTAGTGTGCAGTTACCTACCTACCTATATTGAGTTCGCTTTTTGCTGCTCTTGCTCACTCTTCTAGCCCAAACTACTGACGTTGAGATTCCTCAATACAAGCAGTACACTACGGATATCAACGCAACATATAAGGTATTGTAATAATAGTGGTAGATGCAACGAGAAGTAGGGGTGGCGGAGAAGGCTTTAGTTGTCATTGTCGTATTCGTATTCGTCGCGTATGTATGTAGTTGATTTCGTTTCGTGCGAAATACTTCTTTCATTTGATTTTCTGGTTGCTCTGCTCTGATTCCGTTAGCTTCCCTAGTACTTTTGGGAGAGAGACAGAAAGGGAAATTTTCGTGTCTTCGCTGAACCTTTGTGGACAACATTGGGACTTAGAAGTGACTGAAGAAGAGAGACCTGCAGGATTTTGGATTTTTTTTATCAGGTAGTAGTTTATGCTCATTACGGCGGTGATCAGAAACTGATTTGTTTTTGAGTCGGTGCGTTTTTTGAATACTTAAAGCGAGTTGACATAGTGTTTGAACGGAGATTTAATTGCTTGCATTTCAGTTAGTTTTCAACTACTATCGAAGGGAACATGGACGGAGGAGATCCAGGAAATTTTGATCCCTGTGAGTGCGTTTGGAGTCATGAACTTGCAACTCGTCGGTTGATTAATATGGTGAGTTAATAAATAATAAATATATTGGTAACTGGGAATTCAAAATGTCTGCAATTTTTGGGATGATCATACAATTTACGTCATTTCATAAATTATGCATTCAACAAGGAAAAGTAGGAAAGCAGTCAACAGCACACTGTCAAATGTGATTGTAGTTCCAATTGTAGATCATAAATTTACTGTTTTAAGTTTTAACTTGGAAAAATAGCTACAATGGGCAAAAGTTAGTAAAATAAGTGGATACGGCATTTTTGGGTTTTGTGTATTCATTCCGTGCATGTATGACCGGCCGACTTCATGAAATTTTTTTGTACGACGTACTTTACTTCGGACCAGCAAGTTGTAGACTAATATTTTAATTTAGTCGTTTGGGGCTAGAAAAAGGAATTTTTGAAACTCCATTTGCGCCCCTCCATAGATAAAGTAGTAGTAGCAGTTAAACCAAAAGTTATGTAGTTATTTCAAATATGGATGCTACGGGAGATTACGTCAAGTTTGACCCAAGTTACTACAGGATGTCATCGTAAATATATTGGAGATAATACTTGTTAACTGCATTGATGCGTTGATGTCTTTTTTGCTAAATTATACCCTAGCTGCTGGTCTCAACCAGCAAAACTATCTTTGTTCACTCTAGCTGTTGTGCCATTACGCGCTGCGGATAGCAATTATAGTATTTATATGTGATTGAAATGGCATTACTTGTTCATTCGACGTATAAATTTGCTATCTGATCTGCTTCCGAAACGGTTTTATATTCCTTTTTGCAAATCTACGTGGACCAATGAGTTTATTCGAACCCAGACAAGTTAAACTGCGATCAAGAGAAATACATAGAGATTGGCACGTACGTAAAATGGTACAGCGGTTTCCATTACAGCCCATACTGAGCGTTGAGCAATGCATTTTGCCATTGCACTGCTAACTATACTGATAGATTCATTTTGTTATTGAAGTGAAATGACACGTAGAGTAAGCGTAAATAAGGGTTTATGGTGAATATTAAGTTTTCAGGAGTGTCGAAATACATTATGGAAGTACGCTATTTAATCAGATTAGAGAATATCGTCTTGTAATGCTATCTCGTGATTCATGTACAACGAATAACCTACACAATTCGTTTGTGATCGAGAGCTGGTTATTCGTAGAACTGTTGTCATATCCACCCGATTCCTGCATGATCGTAAAATTCATGAAATAAACTGAACAGTAAAGTGGATCTATTGTAATTTGCTATACAATCAAGTTTTATTTATTTGCCATTCATAAAAGATGCTTTATATGAGATCGAAAAAATAGGCATACATCAATTAAATCTATAAGCCATTTTCTCTCAGGTAGGCGAGAGGTTCTGCTATGGAATATAAATGTAGCATATTGCAATGTAGATCTGGCTCAAATTATTTTTATTTTATTATTTGACTCTATAGTAATATAAATATCTAAGGTATGTGCATCTTGCACATTCTATAAATACATTATGCATGCTATGAATTGTTTTTTAATATCAATTAATTAACTTACGGCATCTTATGTCAGTGGCTAATAGCAACGTTGTTAGAGTTTCAGCGTATGACTAAAATGATAAAAATGTCGACCGAGAATATAATAGATCCTTTTGATAATAGGTCTTAGTTTAGCTCATATGACTTTTTCTGATTTCGTAAATGTAAAAATATACCAAATGTATGGCTGAAAGAAAGTCTTCAAATGTATATTTTTTGTTTCAGATCCAGCAACGCCAGGATTATTGCACGGAGAATGAGTGTTTCACGGAATGTAAGAAGTGGTTTCATGTTCATGTTCTACATTTTGAGTAAATAATTGATAGAATAACGTATTTATTTTTCACGTTACTAATAAATTGGTTCAAAATTAAAGTGCCAGGAGGTCCAAACAGTGATTCCGCAACGGCGATGTTCTTTATGGGATTTTGGTTCTTAATGGCTTTGGTGCTTTTCTTCTTGCGCCCCAAAGCGAGTGTCCCTACCGATAAGTCCAGGGATCAAGCGGTAAATTTAATGAATCTAACTATTACAATGAGTGAAAATCGCCAAAAACGATTGCCACCTCGTAAATATTTTATTTGATGATACAAATTTTCATTCAGTGTCATATTCGTTTTACAGGGCCCCAGCACTGAACCACCGCCACCATCTCCTATGTTTTAAAGAATCTGGCTGCACTCGTACATTGGAATGGATAACCGACCAACATTAACATTACAACTAGCTTCTATTAATTGGCAATGATACCCTTCAAAATTTACAAAAATATCAAATGTAGAATATTATTGTACTACTGCATAGTTTGCAATAGAGTAATAGTGTATAAAATGTGAACATCAAATTTAATGTAAACGATATGGATGCTTTTTTGGTTTTCAGTATAAAATGTTCTTCAACAAATAATATTTGGTTCTGAGCGGTATCGCTCGTTTGTTTGATAATGTATGAAGTATATACACTTCCGTTCTGATTGAGTTACAGAGCGTCTTTGACAAAATATTGGAGTCAGTACTTAAGTAAAGTACGTTGACATTCTAATAGGTATCACTATTTCCTATTCTCTGCAGCATTCAATGACATTTCGATTTTGAAAATATAATTATGCACACGTGTTGTGTAATAGCCGTGTGCGTTAATGTTGCAATCCCGCATTGTACTACGTTTTGAAAAGTCAGGAAGAGGACGGGTCCTTACAAAAGAAGCCTGACCGTCTTCTACAAAACTGTGATGGATTGTTTTTGGAGATACGCATAATATTTTACATACATTATAAAAAATTATTGTACCTTAAGAAAAATTTCGTTTCGTAAATGACCGTTTAGCATGAACAAACAGTTTGTTTAATTAGTTAAGTGCGCAGCCTTTGTTCTATCGTATTGAATGAACTGATGCATAATGTATATGTATTATACTGTAAACATTATGGATATGAATTTACGACTAGCAATAGCCAATTTATGGATAGTGTGGAACGAATGCGAAGTGTTTGCATGTAAAGTTGCATTGAAGTTTACTGAGATTTATATACAATTGTATTATTTTCTGCATTGAACTCCAGAGTTTTGATTTTTTTATCGATGAAAAACGAAGGGAGCGTAGTTGGTAGTTTTGAGTGCGGATTTTTCATTGATTATTCACTAAATTCTTTATTTGAGTTACGATAAAATATATTATTTTAGATTTCTTATAGCGTCAACGTCATTATTATTTCAATTCATAACCTTCGTTATATAGCAATGTAGTTTTGGTTTGATATCTGTTGAATGCAAATGTCAAAGAAATAAATGCCGAAACCGTTTACTTTCGCGGAATTAACATTTTTGTAGTATTTTATTTGCGCTAAAACATAATCATACAAAAGTCAAATGTATTGTGTACAGTCAGCAAGAACATTTTTGAGACTACATTGATGTTTGCCAAGCATCCAATCACTAAATGAAAATTGCTTCTCAGAGTAAAATCTTACAATAAAGTATTTTTAGAATTATTTTCTGTCTCTGCGTTAATGTATCTGTATCAACCGGAACTTATAATGATCTAATGACATGGAAAAAGTCCCCTTACATTAAATAAGTTTTTAAGTCTTAGATAAAATTGAAATCATAATTTACATTATTACTGATAACAATAAGATCGATCGTTTTCTAGTTTAGTTTGTATTAAATTTAACAGTTTTTGCTCAACAATGCTTATATTTCAAATTCCACAGACAAAAGCAATAATTTGAGTTAACAACTTTTAGTTAAAAAGGTTGGATTTTCCCAATCTACTAAGTCAATTTCTGTCGTAAACGAAGTCTGCTGCGAGGCACCGGATAGTAGCGGTATTGCTATGTCTATGTACCACGCAACGCCTCACCACTTACACTTAATAAAAGAAAATAAACGTTACATTGTGTAATATTTTTCATGAGTCACAACAATGAACGGTAGGTTTGAACAAATAGTGAAGTTGAATGTCGATAAAAATCTCATTCGCGATAATAGAAAATTATATTTTTTAATTAGACTAAGATATCAGGTATATTATTTATTTGTTGTGTGTGATTCCGACTGACTGGGCTGACGCTGGTTTTATATTAAATTCTTCAATTATCTGTATATCATCATCATCATCATCGGTACTTGTTTCGACAGGACTTGATGCCTTCTTGCTCTGAATTACCTTCAGAACCTTATCAAGGCGACCAGTATACTCTAGACTACTTTCTTGAAGATGCATTGGCGTCATGTCCTTGGCAAAATTACTGATGGATGGTAATGGCAAATCAGCAAAGGTCATTGAATTGGATCCTTCATCGTGCTTTTTTAACGTTGATAATACTTCTGGGTTGACCCTTTCAGAGTAATTGTCAACTTCGTCGATCATTTCTAGGATAGTAAACGCATATATGAGTAAATGAATACTAGATATACTGTAATAATTTGTAATATTCATGTTATTCAATGCAATCCAATACTTGTGTTATGACTATCGTAATTATTTTGACTCGTTACAACGGCATTGTCGTCTTGAAGCCATGGAGGCATGATATTTGACAATTTAGTTGCATTACTGCTGACTACAGTATGAAAACTGGAAGGGGGTGGGATTGACATCGCACTGGGGCGGAATTTGTCTGTTTTAAAGAATTTTACACATGTAACTGTATATAAAATTACTACTTTAAAATTTTAAAATATGAGTCGTATTAACATACTTACGCCCATTACTTTTTCCGTCACTCATTTTCATTTTTTTATAAACAGGATTTGGAACCATCATTGTTGGGTTTATTTTGTTCTTTTCATCCTTCTCATTTTCTCCTGTGAAAATAATAAATGTGTCTAATTGTGAATAATAGCAAACTAACAAGTAAGTTATTGTACTTAAGTTACTGTAAGTTATTCGAAACTAGGCATTCACCTTCATCATCTGATTCGATAGTAATGACATCCAAAGGTCGCTTCTTTGATTTCGACACTTCATCTACAATTTTTATCTCGTCTTCATCAATTTTATTATTGGTATCATCACCCCAGGAGCTGTTGCTATCATATTGCGTTGGCGTTTCCAATAGCGAAGGAGATCTAGGACGCTCAACAATTCGCCTTTTAGGAACTTCCGGAGATTTTTGCATTGCCAGTCGTTTTGCCATTTCTTCTTCTCGTCGCTCAAGCTCTTCTGTTATACGATAATTCTGATTTGTACTTAGCTGACTAAAAGATAAACTCCGCATTTCATCTTGGGTAGATCTTCTTCGCATTATAACTCCTAAATGAATAAAAAAAATTAATTACAAACAAACTTTGAACAAGAAGTAAGAATTGTATGGTTATATGCGTAATGAAAAGTATTTTCACTTTGAAAAATGTCCTCAACGGCTCGCTCGTCTTCGTTTTTAGAAACAAATGATGTTGGTGAACCAGAAATAAGTAAATTTTGATTCCACTGGGATTTTCTCTCTTTTGTACTGTCAAATGACGGTAACCTTGGTCTTCCGGTCTGATGCGGTGAGACGGTTGTGCTTGCATTAGCTTTCGTTAAAAGTGTACCTTCACCCCCGCGCTTTAACTGGAGCAAAGCCATTGCTACATTATGAACTGAGTCCTCCTCTTTAACTGAACCCCCATCCTATATTTATAAACAAATTTCAACAATGCTCACTCGCTCTTAACATCCTTTCAAAGATTAAAAATTATTATTTTCTTAATAAAGTGGGTTTACATCTTGGTAGATGCCCGGGGTTTTTTTCATGAAACCAGCGCATTCGAATAAATTATCAAGCATGGCCGGCTGCTTCAGTTGTGGTATATGTTCTGAAACCAAATACGTTACATTCGTTTTTGAATACGCATATACAATTTTACGATTTTATAGGAGGTCATCACAGTATTTACCAGTGTTTTGGCCATAATTCTGAAGTCGAGAAGTAGCCGCCCTGGCGTGCTCCCTCCATCCTGGAGGATAGCCATACTTTTTCATATTCACGACATATCCAGGTTGCTGACGATTATTAAGTCCAAGTGCAGCTCTCAATTCTTTTGATATAGTTCCGGGTTTACATTGGCTAAATCCATCCTCCGGAGCTTTAGCACGATAACGGGCATCTTTCCTTCGTGATTGGGCTTTATATTTCATTCGTCGTTTATGGATTAAAGGAACATCTAGTTTCTTTTGACAATCTCTTACGAAATGATTTCCCAAACAGTTAAAACAACCTCCTCCGTCTGAAGTATTTGGCATTTCAGACCGTGCTTTCTTTGGAACAGCTTTCTTCCCTGTCGTTTCGATTACACTCTGATATTCCTTAAAATGGAAAATGGAAAATGATTCTGACTTTTTACGAAGCTTGTATTTTTAAAATAAATTTATTACAACTACTAGAAAAAACTTACTGCTTTGTTTGCAGGGGTACTTTTAGACGGTTGGTTTGTCGCCTTCGCGTTTATCGGCTGAGATTTGGGAACGCGAGCGTTGTGTAAGCTAGAGCTGGTTCCCGGCTTAATTCCTTCGTCGATAGTTATATCAGTCTCATTGTTTGTACTGGGACCTGACGGTCCTCCTTTTTTGTCGAGTGAAAATACATGAGATCCAAAGTCAGTTTGTTCGGACGTTGCTGTGAAACATCCACTACCAATATTCGGTTCTGCAGCTACTGAATTTATTGAGGTCATCGTAGTTTCAGCATTTTCCGAAATATCAGCGTGATTGTCAGAAGAATTTCCACTTTCAGAGGATGCTGTTGTTACCGCAGCAGCAGTGGTTCCGAGAGAATAACAACTTAGGATTTGCACATCCATTGAAGAATCATCATCTTCTGGATTTGGAGATGATTCAGAAATTTTTCCACCGTTGCACGATAAATCAACAGTACTATTTCGGTCTGTTGGTATTGCTGCTGGTTTTACTTCTGGTGTCTCTTCGTTTTGTTGGTCAACAAAAACTGGAGATTCCCGAGACTCACCATCGACATCTACATATTCAGTAGAACTAGAGTCTTGATTACTCTCTTCTGATGTTGGAGTTGTTACTACATCACAATCTTGAGATTCTTCGTCCAAGCATATTACTGGGTGCCGTTGGGCTTCCGAATTTTCGACTTTCAATGACATTTCTGCTGTTTAAACTTTTCGTTGCTTAATGGATTTTTCTTGGCTTAATGGCAACATTTAATCAAAAATGTGGTTATCTTTTCTTTTCGTGGCCAGGAATCTGGACAAAACAAAATTAGTCAACATTACGCACCAGTAAAGACAACGATCGCCGAAAAATGCATGATCAAAAAACATGTATATTCATTGCATCGATAGTACTGACGCGGATGGAACTCCCTGTTAATCACAGTGAAAGATACCGTCCTATCAAGCTTCATTTTAATTCACACAAATATGTCAAAAAATAATAATTTAACAGCAGATTCCGGAATATCATTACAATAAAATGTAAGGTAATTCTTGGGGCAGGTGCATCTATGATCACAGGAAATTTATCGATTTACAGGTACTATTAGTAAACTGCGTCTTGAATTGCTACACTGTTTCCCAACGTTCAAATTAGGTAGTAACAAACAAGTATATTCTTACTGTCCTAGATAAGAGTATACAACTTTTCGGAATCTATTTTCCGAATTGTTTTCTCCAGTTCGCTACATATACTTAATAGCTACGATACGATTGATTGACTACTGGAAATAAATCATCATACATCGTTATAGCGGACGGATAAACTCTATAGTATTTTGCAAATGTTTCTGTTTTATAGTAGATTTATATGTATGTAACATACCTTCTGAAAGGAATGTAAAAACTTTCTGCAAGCGTCTATATTCACCAACTGGGTACTAACTGTAATGTAAGTATTAGTTCCAAGTTGTAAGTTTCACTAGAATGGTCTTTTACTGAGCTGCAGAAAGTTAGAAAGTATGTACTAGCCCTTATGATGAAAAAGGAGGAACATTTTATACGAAGGGTTCAAATGAATACAAGTATTTTTGGCGATTTTTGACTATCGGTTTGCATCGGCTAAGATTGGCGGAGTCAAGATTTAAATTTTCAAGGCATTGCAATGTCTTTCTTTAGATCGTGCCAATTGTGAGAGGTCAGGATACTGTCAAAATTCTTTTAAACTATATTTAGATAAAGGCCAAACTTGATTAGTGGTTAGAGCAATAGTATCGCATTTGTTATACGCGACCTATATATCAGGTGTGAAAAATTTCAAGACTGACAATCAAATGAAGTTCAAACCCAAGTTGTTTTGCACCACTACTGTGCATACCTTTATGTGATTCTTTACCTATCCTAACACTATTAGAAAGAAGGGACTCGTTCCTTTGAACCACGATGGGTAACGTTAATTGCCAGTAAAACCAAATTTGAATAAATGTGGATTGAGCTTTGAGCTTGTCATGCGAAATTGCCAATTTAACTGACTGCTTGTTACTTTTACTACTTCCATTTCTCGATTTAAAATATGCATATTCACCTAGTAATAATGAAAGACTAATATAACTAAAGGAACAGACGTTTCTCATAATAAGTGATGACTGCTGACACTTCATTGCGGAGAACTACAGCCACAACCACAGACCAGGTAAACTAATATGATCATAACAGGACATATGTCATTGACTTGACTAATAACTATTATAGTAAATGTTACAAAAAATGAAGTTTTGTAGTATCTTAAAGCATGCATTGACTGACACGTATGAACTATTAACAACTATTTGGCAGTTTTGGCAGTATATGATATGTTACAGGCATTCTAAGGAATGTTCTTAGAAATCCTACAGCTTAAGTAACCTGCAAATTATTATCACGTTGTTACATTACAACAATAACTATGCAAGGTGATTGACATTCAATTATGATCATCTAGCAGCTAATACTTGCACTTGATAGTTGGTTTAATTTGCATCATTGCAGACATGGATAGAATACAGCTCAAACTGCTAAACGTTTCTTAATAATAACGTTTATTCTTTAAAGTTTAAACAGGAAAGTAAAGGAAAGGACCAAACTCATTAGTAGTGCACTACTAGTACAGGTGACAGGCGACAAGCACATGACAGGTTAAAAGACAATGAAGTAGATTTAAGATTGTCGAACGATTCGAAGTTCATTGATTCGACCAAAAGTTAATTGATTTAACTCTTAGGTTTAAAAATGCAATTGATGACCGGTATCTCCAAAATAATAATTCGTCTTTGAAATATGCATCCCATATGTGATTAACAAATAATGTGAAATTGTCATATCAACTGTTGATTCACTTACCAATTCGATTTTCCGGAGTCCCTGCAATCCCCCAACTCACTCCACGTGCAACCACTGCACTGCACTCTTCCTGATGCCTAATGTAATAAAAGTAGCTAGTGAACACGTTTAAAGCTGATTTTCAATGATTTTAATGTTGCTTAATACAGAACCAGTACAAAAAACAATTATCAAATGAATGTCACTTCAAGGAACGATGCGAATTTTAAAAAAAATCACCAAAGAGATAAAGTAGCATTTGTCGCTATCTAAAAAAAACAAAAAACGTGCCTTTCTCTCCGCCGTTTTCACACCTGTTTAAAAACAACTCGAAACCCTACAGCCAACACAAAGCAATTGTCTCTTGTTAATCTCCTTCTGTCTGCTTTTTGTTACACATTGACCTTAGGTCTTGCACCTAATCAACCCTCGATGTTGTTCCATCCAGCATTGCTCAGCGACTGACTCGTCTACTCTGTTGATCGATTCGTGTTGTGAATGAGATAATGTGAGAGTGTGAATAGGTATGTATGTATATATGTATTATCTCAGATAATAACACAATTTACAGAATGCGCGTTGTCTCTAGGTAAGACTTGGGGTTATGTGTGTTCGTCATGCACTGTGTATGTAGACGATCAACTCATATTCGTGCATTGTTCAGTTAACACGAACAAAAGTAAACGGTTATATATATATACATAGTAGTGCAGTGTAGTGAAGTGAGTTGTGATATGTGGTGATGCCGAATAAATGCATATATGACTGGCTACTGGTTAATGCAATACATAGATGAGCATGGAAGTTGAATGAGAGATGAATTTGACGAAGTAAGTGAGGTTGAGATGAGAAGTGAAGAAATTGGGATTATAATATGGAAGGAGTAGGCGGTTCGAAAAACAGTTTATCCCCTTTATTAGTAACGAAAATAGCATATGAAAGGTCAAGAGAGCTTCCATGAAGAAGATTTTTAATGCAACAATGGACGGAGAGCCATCATCGTTTAAGCGTGACATCAGCGTTAAGCTATCCATTAACGGGCTATTCGCAGTACTTACTTTAATTATGAAAGCTATGAAAAACTGAGATCTTATGATCACTTTATGACGCCAGTAGTAGCTCTAGATGTTTCCCGATAAAATAAAATAAAAATAATTCCATGAAACATGTGCATTTACTTACCAACTCGATTGTCAAGACTCGTTACGATCACCCAGTTGATAGTCTTCCTGTTTCTTGTTGTATTGATGACTAAACGGATGGTAAACTAATTGAAAGTATGTAAAATACTTGCGACAGGATGATTAGATAATTAGCAATTATTAGCATTTGAAACAGCTGAGTATTATATTTCATTTAATGTTTAAGAAATAAATCAGGTTCATTGGAGGATGTTTAAATAATTTAAATTTAAATCAAATTTTTACAAGCATGCCACAGAATCAACTACTACGACGGTTGCTACCAACCAAAATTCTGCAACTGGTTAGTGTTCAGGAAAAAAACCTTGAGCTGCCTCCTCTGCTTTCCTCCTACTACGAAATAACACCAAAAACCATCTCTATCCCTCACACACACACACGTTTGTCTTCACCATTCCTTTCCCTTTTTTTGATACACTTCATACGTTGTCGTTTGCACTGTTGCAAAACTCGTGCTCTTCGAGCGTTTTAACACAGAAATGATAGGGAAAATTGCTGGATGTTCTGTGAGATTAGCATCAATACATTACTGGGGCCCCAAGTTTTCTTCGAGCGCTGCTCGAATGTTCGAACAAGTTTTACATCAGTGTGTGGCAGTATGTAACAGGTATTCTTTGAATTTTTCGTTTGGTGTTCTTGTTCCAGATCTTGTCTGACTTACACTGATACGACAACTGGGACGGAACTTCTCGGGAGTATGTAATACGCTACCTTGCAGAATCTTCCTCATATATATCCCGGAAAATTTTAACATGGACTGGAGAAATGAGTAAACCGACCTTCGAAAGTGCCGCGATTATCAATGGAATACTTTTTGTTAATATTTGTTAAATTTTCGACTGGAAAGCGACATTGCATATAGCGTATTGATCTTCTCAAATTTTTTTCTATTGTATTCCCTCCTGACGGAATGTCCTATTATATTCAAAAGCATTAGACCTGTTCTTGAGATTGGGTAGTCACTGGTTAGGTGTTAAAGCTGTAAAACAATATTGGACCCTTTGAAGACCTTTGGAGGTCACACAATCACACCGTAATTGGACGTGTTTTAAATTTTTACCCTTTCCGTTCCAGCCCTGGGGGTAACCCTTCCATGCCAAAATCAATAATGCCATCTAAGTGGTCTTGCAAAATTTCAAAAGATGCGGAAAAAAATCCAAGTATATCAACGGTTTCATATGTAAACCTAAAAAAATTACCCGTCTCCCTTTTTTGGCAATTTTTCTTCTATCTTATAAAGTGCCCCTTTCAGGGCACTTAATGTTGATGTTCTACTGCTTATATAAAATGGGGCCCGAAAGGTCTGTATAGACTTTGGGAGGCCAAAAGTTGAAAAAAAGTTGCTGGAATGTTCCTAGCACCAGCTACGTATTTACGTCGCGTTGCTGTACGACTAAACCCTGCCATCACTACTGATACGACTACTTGGACATCGGGACTTCTCGGGCATGTAATACTCAACCATGCAGAATCTTCCTAATATTCCGCAAGATTTTAACATGGATTTGAGAAATGAGTAAACCGAATTTGAAAGTGCCGCCATTATAAATGGAATACTTTTTGTTAATATTTATAAATGTTCGACTGAAAAGCGAAATTGCATATTATGGTGTTGGTTTTCTTATTGTAAAATTCTTTTCTATTATCTGCCCTCCTGACGGAATGCCCTATTATACTCAAAAGCATTAGATCTGTACCTGAGTTTGGATTTGGATTAGTTAGTCACACGTGGTGTTAAAGCTGTAAAACAATATTGGACCCTATGAAGACCTTTGGAGATCACACAATCACAGCGTACTTGGACGTGTTTTAACTTTTTACCCTTTCCGTTTCCAGCCCTGGGGGTAACCCTTCCATGCCAAAATCAATAATGCCATCTAAGTGGTCTTGCAAAATTTCAAAAGATGCGGAAAAAGTGTTTCCAAGTATATCGACGGTTTCATAATGCAATCTAAAAATTTACCCGTCTCCCTTTTTCACAATTTTTTTCTATCTTATAAAGTATCCCCTTCGGGGCACTTAATGTTTGATGTTCCACTGTTTATATAAAATGGGGCCCGAAAGGTCTATATAGACTTTGGGAGGCCGAAAGTTGAAAAAAAGTTGCTGGAATGTTCCTAGCTACGTATTTACGACGCGTTGCTGTGCAACTAAACCCTGCCACCACCGTAATGCTTTGATAAATACACGAAAAATGTGGTAGCGTTAAATATATCACTTTCCACATTCGGTTTTCCAAAGGGTAAATTATGCTGGTGGAAAAGAGTCCTAACATTAGATTTACATCCTAAATTATGCGCTCTTGTTTTTATATAATTAAAGATGGGTCTTGGGGCAATGTGCGTCATTCGCGAAATAAGTTTGCGTAACGGTAGTACACAATGTATACGCACAGCCATCACCACATCATCATCACATCAGATCGTCGGATGCATCCGGATGATCAAATGAGGAGGGCAACGGGCAACTCATGAGTTCTAGAGTGAACAAGGTTTTTCCTGAAAAGTTTCATCTGTACCTGTACAGTTGACAGTACAAATTGAGCATACCATTTATTGGATTGTGATTGATGTTTTTAACGGTGTACAAATCTCTATGTTGAATTTATGCATCTTACTGTATCGTTTGTAGTATTCCATGATAGATTAATTGGTGTGACCTTTGACAACTGAACCACAGTAAGTGAAACGTCGTTAGTAGGTATTTCAAGGTTATGTGGTGTTGGTATTCATATTATTTTGAAATATTGATACGATGACTCAAGTTCTTTATGATACGATTATACAATAGTTTAATGAAGTATTCTGGCGATCTCTGACCTTTTTTTATATTTTGCGCCAGAGTACTGCTGATGCAGTTGTGGTTTAGTAGAAGAGTTTTAAGTCATTTAAAAATATGAAATAATTACAAAAGCGTAACAATTATTCACAATACCGTAAGCCCTTTCTTTTTTCGACATGTATAGATCCCAATCGATTCGTAAGAGTAAATTAAATCCTTTTGAACTTGTCTGATAAAAGTCACAATCCCTCTGTCAGCAAGTCTATCATCTTACCTTGTATGTTGCCAGGCATGCATGTAGCGGGTAAAGATTCAGCATCTTTTAAAAGTGTAAAGGAACCCCTACTTCCTCCGTATTAATTGTACTGTAGTTAAATGAGTTTAAAAATAAAACATCAATGTGGAATGAATTCTGATTTTATTTGTTTAAGAAAATACATTCTCAAACGGTCAACGATTTCACTTTAAAAGTTGCGTCATTTAATTTGAATTACATATCTGTATTTGGGTCGTAGGAAACTACCTAAAAATGGATTATTTACGTGTATTATTAATAAGGTAAATGTTTCAAGTGTTATTTAGTTTTATAAACATCACACTGGGTGCTGTTGAAGGATGAACGGAAGCTAAAAACTGCTATCAAATATACGTACAGCCTGAGGAGTTAAATACTATAATTCGTTTAACATTTATTATAGTTATGAAAGATTGTGTGTCTTCAGTAACGTTTTTATGTAAATTGCGATATTGACTGACATATATACAAGTACATTAGCACAATAATAGAAGATAATACAGTTATGCTTATCAATTAGTAGCAAATTACGATAGTAACGCTACACATCAAAAATGAGTGTATGCAAAATCCAATCGCAAAATTTTTAATATAGGAAATCCGCTGAGGTAACACTTATTTATTTTTATACAATTTGGGAACGTGGAGGAGACGAATTATTCATTGGATGGCCCGTGGAATCCAACTGCTGCTTTAACTGCTCCAACTCCCGGAGGCCGGTTTCAGTCAGTTCATATTTGTGAACTACTAGTTTATGGTAAAAGTGAATTGCGAATACTATAAATAGAATGAGGACAGGCACCATGATAATGGTAGCCGAAGAAGCGGCCATCATGGAGTAGTCATAGAACTTAACCCAACACAAAATAGCCAGCTCACAAAGGAATAAAAATATACCTAAAACTGTACTAAAAGCCCACCCAGCCTCGATATACCTGTGGAGAGAGATTTTTTTAAATTAAAAGTTAGAAAGTTGTTATTCTGTTGTTATTTCCATGACATTTTTAATACTCATTTATTGTTCACTTACCAATGCATTCGCTCATGGGGCGATTCTTCGACTATATTTATGTTATGAAGATTAGATATCGCTTCGACATTAGGCAATATGCAAGTACTTATCATTAGTGCCAACATGTGGACAGCAACGAGAAGGCTGGTGCATATTACAAACGCTACTAAAAGTTCAGAGGGAACTTTGGTGTCTTCGTTGAGTTGCATCTCCACCATGGCAACCTGCAATACAAAAAAGGTTCGAAATCGAATGCCGACAAAACAGGGACACAGTCACACAGTTGTCATATGCAAATAAGAGTAGTAGGTATATGTTGGATATGCAAGCAATGCATCTGTTAATTTTGGATTTAATCATTTATAAAGTATTAACAGTTTTTTCTTTCTTACCATTGCAAACCCGGACATCAGAGCAGATGTCTTGTTTATTGCCTTCAATTTGGCACGACTTAAATGAAGTTTCCTCCATGAAAGAAGGGTTGCCGCTGAATGCGGTCCTTCACCGCTCATATTGTACTGGAAAATGAAAATGTAAAGTTACATTTTCTCGCTTTTGCAACAAATTTTAATCAGAATGATGCCAGCAATATGACAGTGACAATCAAAAACGTATAAAAAAATTAGCAGCGAAAATTAAAAGGAAGCCAGGCGTTACATTATTGTACAACGAAAAATTCGAAATAAAAAAAAATAATGAAAATTTTACAAACAGTGGAGAAAGTGGAATAACGTGGTAATACCAGTAGGCTCTGCTGATATTTACACATATATAGTCAGCAGTGATACACGTTATCAAGGCAGTGATAAGCGGATTTGAAGAAAAAGCCATGGTCAAAAATATATGAGAGATATACTTTTAATTTGGATTAAATCATAAAAGCACAATTTAATGCAAGATGCAAAATGTAATGATAAGCAAGAGTCAGAAAAGGAAAAAACCAGAGAAACCATCGATTTTGTTCATTAACGTATGTACCCTACCCTCGATAAAATTGTTGGAGACGTGAAAATAAAGGAGGATGACATTTTCCCTATTGAGCTATTATTATTTTAATTTCATGTACCATTTGTAAGCCTTTTGTATACAATCAAAAATGAAAATTATAGCCATTATAACGATTTTATTTGCTATTTCATAGTGTCGTCAGGGTAGTGTATATATGTTCACATATGTGAGATTTAATAGCCCATTGTCATTGTTCAAAAGCATAAGAGCAGCAATTATTGTATCAGTACTAGTGCGACATCATGTTATTAACGATGTACACAGCAAACTACATTAGCACGTATGTTGACAATTATGGAGGAAGATTGTTTGCTTTTGGGTATGTTCTTGTGAAGTGGTGGTGTTAGAAATTAAGTATTACCTTCGCCTAACCTTGTCACTTCGCCGTAAAACTTTTGTGATACGAAACGGGAAACGGACTGCTCACAAACACAACGTACATTTCTAATTTACACAGGTGAATAAAACAATCAAAATTACCAGAAGCTTCTTACATGAAAAAAACACGGTAGTGCCTATGATACAGCATTTACAGCAAACAGCTATATAGAAAGCTGCACAAACCTTAACCCTCTTCATGTTGGGTAAGCTATGTACTAAGAATCACTAATTAATTGTTGAATTAAATGATTAGTTGTGGCTGTACAGTTGTGAGCAACTGTGCTGGTGGTAGGTACAATGGTAACTACGTACTTTGCAAAAAAAATAATTTTCGGGTCTCCAATCTCGATATGTAAATTTATAAGGTTCGGTATGCTGCCGAAATTGTAATTTTGCTGTTTTGCAATCCCGACAAAGGATAAAATCCTATTGTCTTTTCCACAATTTAAATATAAGCACAAACACGTTGTCTGTGATCTCTTGCAAGATATTCATAAAAGCCATTAAATCATACAGTAGGAATCAAATAAACAATTGATTTACTAGTCGCAATAAAACATTTCAATAAAAGGGTATTTCGCAGCATAACAAAATATCATAATCATAATCAACGGCAAAAAGGATGATGATAAACTCTTGAAATACTCGAGGGGGATGATAAAAAATCAAAAAAAATATTATTGCTCCATATAAAAACGCATTAATTTTTTAATGATACTGTGAATAATTAGCGTACATATACCGAGGATCCTCAGTAACGTTTGCGTTTTTTTGACAATTGACAGTGAGCATGCTTACCCCTTTCTTATAATACGACCGTAACTCTGGAGGAATCCATTCCATTTTCGAGATACAGTAATGAAGCATTAAATATACAGTACGCGGATGTGTAAAAACTTGCAGACGCACAGTAGTAGCATTTTGTTCAGTGTCATTGTCACTAAAGATTGCAGTTAGTGTTCATTAATCTGCTTGCAGTGTGCCGATAATTGATAGTGGTTAGGCTTCTTTCGAAAAACAACTGTTATGCGGCAATGTAGCTCACCACGCTGACTCTAAAACAATCAACAGTTCAGTGACAAAATGGTCATATCAGGCAATATTCATAATTGTACAAAGATTATTAACAACAATGAAGGATGTAGGATGTTTAAAGAAATATACAGTTATATTTAATTTTAATGTCAGTGTTTCCTATCTGGCCACGGCAGAGACATTCTCCTGAAAAGGGGATCTCCCACACGTGACGTCAAATTATTCCAGAATGCTTTTAACGGCTGATAAATAACATTTATAACCTAATTGTGCCATTATACAGTTCTCTTCACTGCTACTACTCAATTTTAGTGGTTATTGTATTAAAACTAGCTCACTGTTTCATGTACAAAGATAAAAATAATTCTCCGTTTCCAACAACGTTACGTCAGTATTTTTATTTGCGATATGGTTACATTTTCGTTTCCCATGAGACGGCACAAGCAATTTTACAAGGAAAATGCCAATTGATAATTGTTGAGGCAATAAAATGCTGTCTTACTGTTTATGAATTAGTGAATTCTGCCAATGCTAGTTGGTATTTGGTATGTAAGTGGATATTGAATGACGGAAAATAATGGTAGTGACAACTATTGTTCACGATATCTAAGCTATTACATACAAGGCAATATATTGATGAATTAAACCATAAAAACATGTGTAAATCGTAGGAATAGAACTTAGATGGCAAAGAACCTTTCACCTTCACCCATACACTATTATTGACCATTTATCGTTTCCCTCATCCCAGTGAAAGTTGAAAGTAAATTTAAAGACCAGGACCTTTAATTCATGTTTTATACATTCAATGCGCAGAAAAGCGTGGAATATTTAGTATTTTTTTACAACAATATATAAACAGATTAAAACGGTATACAAATATGAAAAGTAGGATGAAAAAAGTTATTATGAGACAAATATACTAAAAATGTCACCGTTAGATTAATTTTTTGAATGTCATTTTTAAATTGTCACACCTCTTCATCTCCTTCCTCTTGAAACTCATATGACCCCATCTTTCCTGTGGTATTAGGCTGTTCCGAACTCATGTATGCGCATCGACATGAACAATGAAACTATGGCGGGGTGTGGGTGGATGGACGAATTACTCAAAACTGAGCTTAAAACGACATAAAATGTTTTATTGATTTTAAATAAACTTGTATATGTTCCGTAAGTCATTTCTTTGTCTAGTCTAGACTTTCTTCAACACCGTTCCTAAGTTCTACACATTTTACTGGAAAATTTTGTAAAAATGCCAAAGTTATGAATGATAGGGTGCAGAATCACGTGTATACAAAGAACGAAAAGCTAGAATACTTTAATACAAAATTTGCTGATTGAACTTAGATTTTTAGTCTATGTCTACGAGTGCAAAAATGCTTGAAGTCAATTTTACTGTTGTAACTAGATTTTAATTAACAGGAAATAT
This sequence comes from Callyntrura sp. NNG-2020, assembly GCA_027744055.1. Classification (NCBI taxonomy): domain Eukaryota; kingdom Metazoa; phylum Arthropoda; class Collembola; order Entomobryomorpha; family Paronellidae; genus Callyntrura; species Callyntrura sp. NNG-2020. Next base: position 10,570 of record JAHZNE010002646.1, on the reverse strand, counting down.
TGCAACTTTAGAGAACAGGTTGTAAGAACAGGAGCGAAGAGAAGAGCTACATAAACAAACGGAATATTAGATTAATGACTAAAGGTAAAGATATACAACATCAACATTTCACTTGTAAATTCCAAGTTGTAATGAAGATTGAACTACGGAGGTATTTTTATTATTTTTACTTCAATACTTTGAAAGTACAAAAAAGAATCAGCAATTTGTTTTAGAACCTATATACTTGGAAGTTGGAAATACTGCAGAGCTGTGTTAAAATTATCAACGTAATAGCTTAAAAAAGGTGTACATCAACAAGACAACACCGTTCCGTTCATTTCCGCCATCATCAATTTCAGTGAGGGAATGTATTATTAAAATTTATTTTAATTTAATGGCCGCATATATGTTGTTAGTACTTTGTATTTGAGATGGCTCAGTTCCTCGTTCAGCAGTGTCACTCGTTCCAATTCTGTATTGTTATAATAGCAGTACATGGTACTAATGTGTAGTGGATGGGCAACTGCGTCCGAAATGGCATGCATGTAAAGGATATTATATTATCTGGATGTAATGTGTAACAACTGAACTTTGACCTTTTCAAGCTATTTAGTTTGGTTTTTGAACTGGGGATCGCTTTTTCACATTTAGAGGGTTATCTATAGTTTGGAAAATTGACGATGCATAAACTTGTAGCCTGTCTGTTTGCCAGTTAGGTAGGTAGTCACGCGCAGGTCGAGTTGAATATTTAACATAATCAAATCAAGGTATGCGAGTTGTATATCGTTGACCGTTTATTGTTTTCCGTTCTGTTATGACAAGCTATGAAAGTCAGTATCTCTGTATTACTCCTACAGATTTCACGCTCATAGGAAAAATATGGCTCCGTTCGGGGCAATCAAAAACCGTTTTGTACTATATATCAATTCAACACGAAACAAGTACTGTTTAATATCGTTAGATACTACTAAGGTAATCATATCAAATAAGTACTAAAACAGAAACGGTTATGTTTTACAAGGATTTGTTCGGATAATTGTAATTGTCCAACGTAGGTACGCATACATCATTCAGTGGGACTTTGCTGCCATTGCAATAATATGGTTCCGATTCTCCGTCCCACTCTGGAACAAATAGATTACTGAAGGCCAACATTACGTTTTTTTTCAAAATCTCTACAAGGCACACTGTTCAGCTCCTCCTCTTCTACTGTCTTTTACGTTAGATAGATAGCTACTTGATTGCGACTACTCATAAAACAGGTTCCTGTACCCACCGCCAATAACCGGGAACTGGGAACACACAACACTTCAACACCCACAAAACTTTCACAACGATACAAGGATAATAACTACCGCTTACGTTTTGTACACACGAACGCATGCTACATATCAAATTCATTGGGAGTCTGTCTGGTCTTGTTCAAATCTCACATAAATCAACCGATCTTTTATTATATGAACTCCTCTCAGTCTAATTTCAGACCACCAGGCATTCCTCAGAAGAAACTACAACATAGACATACTGATACACGTTTCAAAAAACGCCTTGTCATGATACTCCTGTGAATTTTTACATCTCACTAAGGTGCCGGCCAACCCTCAAAAACAAAATTGTCGCACGGCAATAAATCCAGACAATAACAAAATAACGACCGAGTACACGAACTACAGCAGAGTTGTTGACGTTAGTCAACCAAACGTAACATTTATTCAGTTTTTCAGATCACCGTAACTGTTGGTAGGAAACAAACATTCTCAGAAAGGATTATCTCATCAGGTTTTTAAGTGCCTTTTTTACAGCGGAAAACAATAATTAACTAATAACAATAACCAGTTGTTAAATTTTATTTTAACAATACTGTCGACTGTCTTGAGACAGGTCTGATACGGTTTATAACAAATGATAGTAAGTATACTACTGTCTGTATCAACTATGGCAGTAGTTGGTAGTAGTACATTAATGACGTTTTATCCCATACATTCCTGGAAACGATTCGTCTCGTTTAAACGATTAATCATTGATAGATAGAGAATCATGTCATTGTTTACACTGCAAACTTGATAATTATTATTTTTGGCTGTTAACCATCTTCGATAAAATAACAATAACATCCACTTTGGTATCACATGAACGTCTCTTTAATCCTCTTCCATATTTTAATAATTTTAATCCTTCACAACAGTGTTAGTGTTACACGTCGATGACACATCGATGATTATGTAATCTTGTAAGATATGTAGACTGTTTGCTTATTTGCTTCTACCGAAGCCCAACTTACATCACCACAAGGATATCAAGGTGCTTGCATAACGACTTGTGCGTCATTGCGATAAACTGAGCTCAATTTATACTAATTACTCCTATCACTCCTTCCCTCTAAATATTTACAGTCACAATAATATTACGCTACTTGTTGTTGTGCTCCCCAGTTATGAATTCCTTCCTAAATAAAAACACAACTTCCTTCTTAATCACTGCCGTTGGTAAACTAAACACGGGTTTGTCAGTTGATCCCAAAACATAGCTAGTTCGTACTTCACAGGGATGGAGGAAAATGGTAAATGGTTAACATGTTAATATTTTACCATTTCCCGCATAATACCATTCCCAGTTACAGTTTACACTTTACACACTCGACGAGAGAAAATTGTAGACCTTTCAATGTGAAACCCATACTCAGCAGAGAATGAAAACAGCAGGGAAGACTCCGTAAGTCGGCGGAACTGCAAAAACACCAACAACAACCGACCAGACTTCTTTCAGATGATTTTATGAGCAAACCACTAGGCTCGTCGTACCACATTTAATGGATGAACTATGTAAAACACAGAGAGTAGAGTCAGTCTCATCATATCACCATAAAGGTAAAAATGAATGACGAAATGCTCTGAGCTGAGGAGGATTTACAATACCATTTTTTAAAACTCAACCCAACAAGTTGTACAACAAATGGAAGAGAGTACAATTTTTACAGCAGCGAAAGCTAAATTCGTTTTGTGAATAATATGGCATTTTATTGAACTGAGGAAATGCAGAGCTTTCAACTTCGCATTTCTACTCAATACATTATACTTTTATACTGCTCTACTCCTTGGCAAGTCGACTCCACGTCGTTGGTCGTAAGTCGTAGAGCTATTATTATAATATTATGTATGCAACATTTTAAACCACGTACCAGTATACTGTTGATATTTTCTTCAATAAATTTTGTGGTAAAAGGGAGAAAAGAGGATAAGAAATCCAAAATCCCCACATTATACATAGACATAAAAAATTGGTAATACTTCCATTAACTGCGTCATATCTAGACCAAGCTCCTAATTTATTCTTTGGTATTTTTTTGTTTTTATTGTCATTTTTTTTCATTTGCCTTGAATTGGAAGATGCAAATGATAGGAACTTCTCTTTGAGAGTGTGTGAAGTGTGCACACAGAAAAAAAACGTGAAACTGTTCTGTATAATATATTATTATGCGATGTAAGAAGTAAAGTGGGTTCTACGTCTACCCCGAGTGGGATGTTTCGGTTTGTACGTAAAATTGTACGCGGGCTCATTTTCATCTCTACATAGTTTCCTTTTCCTCGCACTTTTTAATCTTGTATCGAAAAATCGGAAAGCAGTATAGCTAGTAATCTCCGTAGAAATAAAATGTGTCAATTGGAAAGTTCGACCATGCGACAGTTTTTTTCTCTCTTTATTTTCAGCTCCTATTAGAGTTCAATGCTCACAAATTGGAATCCGCCAATTTTCTTTTCTAGTTGCTACTCTTGCATATATGCCGGCCACGTAGTGCAGCGAATATTATGCAACGTCGATGTTTATAGCGGTGGTTCGGCATCGGCACACATGAAAAAAGGAAAGTTGACAGTTTAATTATTTATTACTATATTACATTTTGTCATTTCCCTACCTTTCATGGTAATGGTAGCGAAGTACACTGCATACCACGCTTTACAAAATTAGGCTTTAAGATGCCAAGATCGGACAAGGCCGTTCTTATTGTTATTATAATTTATAGTTGCAGTTAGCTTTACAGCATATTATTTCTTACTTGCACGTTAAATTTTCTAGTAAAAAGGGCCAAAAATGCCTAGATGCAGCTACAGGTGCCTACACAAATGAAAATTCTAAGATATATCATATATAGAAAAAACAAAGACAAAAATGTATTTTTACTAGAAACTATAAGTATCTTTCTATACAATACAGATTGCTAGGGTAAAACGGAAGGAGAGTATTTAGAAACAGTAAGTAGAAAAGACATGAGTTCTTAAAATGTCACTGGCATGATCACATGTCATGATGGTGGCTCATTGTTCTTTTTTTTCTTAGAAATCAGACGTGACATAAACATCACGGTTCTCTTTCTAGGAAGAAAATATCGAAATCATACTTAAAATCTGTTAACTATTAAAAATTTAACACTTTTAACACGATGCGATATTTCGAATATAAATTGCTAAAGTTGGAAATGCCCAAGATATAGTATTTTGAAGATTGTTGACCCTCTTTTATTTCGAGGAAGTTTATACTCATGAAAAATTATGGTATACATGTGACTAGTGAAAAACAGTGTTATATTTACGAGGACAGTCTTGTGTCGCATGTATGTAAAAAAATATAAAATAATTCATTTTGCTTTAGTTTACATCATATTGCATTGTGCATTGCAACATTCAATTTGGATATAGAACGACACGCAGAAACAATGTTGAATGTGAATCTGAATAGTTAATACTCATACGACAGTGACGTCTCTGGGGTTTGTGTAATTGTAATATTCCCATTTAATTCTGATGCGTCATAATTATTCGCCTCAATCTTTCAAACTCGACCAAATTTAATGCGTACATAAATAGATAATGCGCGTCACCATCACCATGTCATTAGCACAACGGATTCTAATACTTCAGCTAGCGTGCCTCAGTTGGGAATTAACGAAGCAGAGAAAATTTATGTTTTATTTAAAAAATAAAATTAGCACAAGGCATGTTGTACCGAAAATTTAATTGTGGAAACATAAAACTTTTCTAGCAAACGGTAACCCCCTCCCATCCAATCGCAAGCCATGCACAAGCTTATAAACCGTGAAATCCCATTTAAAGCAGTAAAATAATTAATAAAATAGTTATTTACCCCTTCATCCTGAGTTTGTCCTGGTATGGACGCCATGGATGATGCGTAGGCATAGTTGTCGTAGTAGAGAGCTGAGACAAAGGAAAGATTCCCGGGAGTGTTTCCTTTACCACCTCCCACCAAATGCCCACCGCCAGACTGCATGTTTACCACAATTTCTCCCGATATTCACATGAACTTTCACTAGACTACCGTTTATTTTTTATTGATAAGACCAGACTCCGTGAAATCATTAGCACAGCGTAATATCTTCGTTTACTACTTTGACTGTTAAGCAAAATAAAATTTGTCAATTACAATTTCTGAGAGTGTTGACACAAAAATTATTATATTAGAATTTTTTTAAAATTTACTTTACTTTCTTCACTTTGTCTTTATAATTTGTCTATCCACAATGGTTGACGAACTGGAATATCTAAAGTTTTCACGACAGGACACTGTTATTATCACTGCTCTAATCAAGTGGACAGGTCTGTTCATTGGCCCTGTAACACCTGAATGACTCCTCAGTTTTCCCTCTTACTGTACGCCAAGACAGAACAGAAAATTTATAGATGATGAGAATGAGAATTCATCCTTAAAAGTTTATGAGACGGAATACATTTCACAAATTAGTAACCTGGTTTATCACAAATAATTTACGCCATTGTCGTCCTACCCACTGCATCTCATTAATTCCTAATTTTTCCCAGATCCGCATCAGTGCAGAGACTGGTTGAACTACAAAAGATAAACCAGAATAATTAAATATTCATAAATAAGGACGATCACAAAGCGCGATCGTTATCTCTCTCTTTCTCTCTCTCTACTTCTATATTTATTAAATCGCGTGTACGTTCTCTGCACCGTTCACACAAATAATTTCTACTTGGTACATGTAGATTGACAAGTGTGAATCTAAAACAATATCAAGTGCGTTGACTGCCAAGCCAGTAACGCAGGAGCCAGGAGCACTGTTCAAGTTATAATGGGCTTCTATTAACAAACCAACAATAAATATTTCTGGTTAAGTTGTCATCCAGTCAGTGCATCACAATGATCTTTTTTTTCACCCACGACGATCCACATGCCAGTCAACCATTCAGTGTTAAATTCTAATTCTTTGTACACTCTTTAACAAGTGAGGCACCACATTAACTGACAATGTTAACGTTCGTATGTATACACGCTTTTGTGTTTTGCAATTTTCCATGAATGGTTGCCAGATATTAACCGATATGCTGGCATTCTGTATATATACTGATATCCGACTACCACATCCAAAAAGATTAGCTACCAATTCAATTCTGAACAAGTTATCTTTCTCGCACCTACACACCACAAGGGAAGTTTGGGGGTTTGCATTGTGTGCCTTCAAAAGCACAGGAATATGGTACAATATCATCCGTGAACGTGAACCTCTATAAGTGTTTCATTAGTTTCATATCAACATACGTGTATAAGAGGCAATTTTACCTTAAAATGATACTTAATTTAATTTATGCCATCCTACATTCTCCTCAGATTCACCGTGATCATCATCATAATGACATTATATCATATTATTCAACTTGTGCCTGTGATTCAACAAAGCGATCAAACAAGTAAAGTAAAGAAAGACTACATTTACAATAACAAACATTCTACCGACGACGTCGTTGTATTAGGTAATCCAGCCTCCTGCCTAAAAAGCTGTCCATATAGTTTCACTGACGATGAGTGCGGAGTGCGGGGAGATTATCTTATTAACATTGAATATGGTAATTACACAATGGAATATCCTCAATCAACTTTGTTATTCCTCTGGTAAACATGCCAACTCGGTAATCAGATCATGGATGGACTCCCTAAATTACCATCCATGCTTACGTAAATATTTCAGGGAAAAGTCGTTGTTATTCTAATTACATGTTTAATTATGCTAAAAGGCTAAACTCAACAAATAATAATAGGAATTATCTTTCTTTTGGAATTATTAATTATTACGTATCATCACTTTTCTCAAAATCCCATGCGATTTAACATCTTTTAAAGTGGTATTGACTTTAGAAGAAAATTCTGAGTGACTTCTGGCTGCTTCCAGTTAACAAATGTTAGTTGTCATACAGGCTGATCATTTACAGGACGCTTCTCTTCTCTGGAACACAACAATTCTTGCGTAACTGTTTACTCATAAGTTTAACGAGTACATGTTGATATCACACTCACACTGTTTCACTCACTCACTCACAAATATTTTGTCCAACAAACTAAGGTAGCTGCGAAATGCCCCAAATTATATTCGATGTTTACCTCACGTCACTTCGACACTCCACTACTCATAGAGCTACCAATCCATTTCCTAATTTTCCATGCACTTATTTCAGCTCCAGCACAAGACACTTCCTTTTACGTACTCACAGAGATCCCAATTCTGTTTACCACTGTTAAGTCACGAGTCAGTTAAGTTGATACCATGAAAAGGTGGCGTCAAGCTGAAATGCTCTTGTGTAAACGTTTAATAGGTAAAAAAAAACTACCGAGAGTGATAAAAGGTGTGTGATGATGATGCTGCTTTGTTGACTTGATCATTTCTTCCCTTTTCACAAAGCAACAGCAGATTCAGGGTCGTAAAAAAGTGAATGCGTCCGCAGTATATTTACACCACTACCAGCAGCAGTTTTATACACCAAACTCCTCTGTTGTTGTATGTAAGGTACCTAAATTAACTCTTTTTTTGCTGGGATCCGATTATGTTACGTTGGTGGTTTCCCTCCCCCTACTTAACGTAACAACTTCAAATCTATTTACGTTTATTCCTTTATCTACCTACGTATGCAAAACCGAGAGACTTTTACGGGCGAATTATAATCATCTTCATGTAAAATTTCTTGTACTAGAGTCGTTGGTAAAAAATTGTTATGAGAAAAGAATGAGCCACTGATGATGATGATAATAAATTATATTTTATTTTGATTGTTTTCGATGCGTCAATGCGTGTAAAATCCTTTAGCTGAGACTGAGAGTTTAACATATGCAATAAGTGTGTGTGTGTGTGGATATTACGAGTTCTTTCCTGCCCTAACAGAGTCTGAACGGAAACTGATGAAGCACATGTTTCAATTACTGACTATAAGCAATGCAATTCCTTGGGTAGTATGAAGTACATGCATTGTCGTCATTATCATAATATAATAAATGTGATACCATAAAAGATGCATTAAAATAAAGATTTTTACTTGCAGTTCTGTTTTTACAGGCATCGGCACGGTTCCTTTAGCACATGAAAACATTATTTTTATCTTTTGTCCGTATTCATTTCATGTGTGTATTGCGAAACATTTAGAACTGGTAAAAACACACGTAAATGCAAAAACATTATGGACTGAATTGCAGCCGTACCGGAGGGTTGATTGGTGGTTTACAATATGCTGATTGTAGTAATGATGAGATATATTCGTGCTCAAAGTCAAATAATCTTTGGGGGTTCAGTAATGTTTTTCATGAGAATTCTAACAACATGAGTCTTGGAAAGGTGCTAAATTAAGTAACTAACCTGGTATGAATGTTGGTGCGAAGCTGCAGCACCAACTACGCACATTCTTTACTTTGTAGCAATAATGCATAAATAATGCGATTTTAGGAAACGGTGTGCAGTGTACGGAAACGATGATGATACATTGTGAGTATTCAAATGTACCAAAAGATATATAAATTGTACAACACGACCAGCAATTCGATTGTCTGTGTTCTATTAACCATATATTTTAACAATGATATATATGATAATTTATTCATCATTTTCTTGTGTTGACATATACTTCCCTGCAAAAATATTACAAGACAGCAGGATTTGTACCGGAAGTAATAAAACGAATTTGTCAAAATAGCCAACACTTGCATGTTGCATCATTAAAAATATTTAACAACTTCCTCTTAAATATTATCACTATACGTTACTATTTATTAAAGAAAGAAGAGAGTTAATGACGAGTACAGGCGGCCGGACTGGATTGAACCAAATCATGTACTTGCGCTCTCCAGCTGGTCGTCGAATCAGAATAAAGTATTCACAACCATCTTTCAACGAGCCACACATAAATTGTAGCGATGCACCTGTAGAACAATGTAGACTGATTTGTGCGCAAAGGAGTTAATTTCATTATTTTTATTCGTTCCATCCCCTCTGCCAGTTCTTCTCCTAGTAATGCACACTTCCTTATCATGTTAAACCATTATTGAGAGGAAGAGCATCTGGAAACGGTTACCAATACATCTTGCTATTTTATATTCTAGAGTATCTAGTTGTACTACTCTCCCAATTTAATTTCCATGTTCAAAGTTCCTAGCGCAATACTACAAATCAACTACACATTTTCTATAATTCGCGTGTTTTCACTGTCCGTAAAAATACAATTCTGTGTATGTATCTCGTTTGCGAAGATGTAGATATGAGAGATATCATCATTAATTTACCTGTAGTTTATACGTAGAGAGAAATAATGGAAACGGTGACGACGTTTCACATTTAAAATTTCAGTCTACCTACCTAGCGCCACGAAATGATGCAGTAAAATTTCATTCTCCTATTTTCTTGTCCAAGTGTAATGAATATGAAAACAACAACGTCTAGGTCCGTCATGATCGATTGTAAATTAAGATAGACGTTTCATTTTACCCCTACACTAATTCCTTTCTTGCACAACCTTTTACGGTTCGTTGAACACATGAAATATCATAGTATATGGTCCACAGTAAAAAAAAAGTTACATCTTACATAATATTTTCCATTTCGCACTTACGCGTCGAGATCGGTTTTTTTAATTCGTGAAAGTGGCGTATTGCTTGGTAACGCCATAAAATTTCTTTGAGGCTGTCCTTGGTGTTCGTTAATGACATCGCGGTTAAAGTTTTTGCTTTGAGTGTGTTCTGTTTGTGGATTTCTTCTACATGGGTAGCGTCTTCATTTCAACATTCTTTACACACATATAGGTTGAAAGATTGGTTTCTTCATCTATCTAATGTTTGAAACATAAACATCTCATATCTCATCCTCGCATTTTACTCATTTTTATTTCAACTTTGTGACAAATCCATTTTGTTGGAGAAATGTTTTTGTTTGTTATCTCTCCTTATAAAGCTTTATGTCTTTTACCCATTACCGCTCATGCAAAAAAGAATTAGTGAGAAAATGATTCTCAATCTCAACCAACGTATAATACTCATTTATGTTGTTTGTTTACATATCTGCTAATTCATTTTTATCGCTTTTTATACGTTAACCACCAGTTGCCTACTTAGGACCTAGGAGTACGACTTTCACGTCCAGTAACATATTCTATTTAATTGCAAATGAAATATAAGCATAAGTACATCGTTATTACCTACGGAAAGCATTTTAATGCTGAAAGTAGGTATTGCGATCAGTATGTTTGTCTGTCTGTCTGTCCGTCTGTCCGTCTGTCTGTCTGTCTGTCCGTCTGTCTGTCCG
>JAHZNE010002645.1:0-16958 GCA_027744055.1 Callyntrura sp. NNG-2020 | reverse complement strand
GCTGCACCTAATTTTTCACGCGTCTTATGATTTTTTTTTGCCATGCTTCTGGCATGTAAAACGGTCGAAGAAAGGAGAGCGGACGACGACGCTGTTAGGAGGCCCGTTGACCAGCATTGGAGGCATACCGCATAGCACACAAATTTAATTCCACCACACGCATCCACCTCGCGGTAACAAGTATGCCGATATGGAGGTGGGTGGGAGGTATGTAAGAAAGTAAGAAGCGAGGAAAGAGGGTATATAGTGGTGCTACGCTCCTACTACTCTGAGGAGGATGACGAGAAAAAAGGGAAATGACGAAGTGAGCTACTCTCAGCTCAGGTGTGTTGGAGGATATCCCGAGTTTATAGAGAAGTGGCGGTGCTTAGTCATGCTTTGCCCCATCACCACCACTCCTCCTCCTGTCAACAAAAGGAGAACGACAGGGAAAACGCATTTTTTGGAGGTGGCCTCCTTTTCTCAGTCAGTCTCTTCACCTTCAACTTTTTCTCGGAGCGGAAAAATGTGCGTCCCAAACGGTCTCTCACCACTCGCGTCCGCTCTGTGAGTCGTCAACACGTCAAGTTACACGGGTCTCCGCTCTTTTGTGTGACTCATTCCTGGAGGTCGTTCGTGGATCGGGAGGGGGAGCCAGAAAGCACCACCTCTGCTCTTGTGATACAAATGAAATGGGAAACGTCCAGGAAAGGAAGGAGGAGGAGGAGGATGATGATAAATCGCCGTGATAATGGAGAAAGCAACGTGACAAGAATAACAGAGTGTGTGGAATTTACACGGATATTAAATGGATAAGTGGAGGTCTTTTTGTCCGTAGGTGACCCTGAGGCCAGGTGCAAAACCTAAAGGACCCGGGAACCCACCTGTTATTATTCTCTTATCCCCCGAGGCGAGGGTCCTTGCTCCTCCTCCGGAAACGACTCCAGTGGTCCGTAGGTCCGCTGGAAATTGAATCCCTTTACAGCGGCACCTTCACTGTACTCAGCCTCTTTGAGAGGGCAACACACACGAATTCACGGCGGGATCGGATTTTTTTCCCCTCCCTGTTTTGAACTCCCCTGGAAAGTGGGGTCGTCGCGGAGCACAATGGTAGCTTGTCTTGTTCAGCGTGGAGATGCCTCAACGCAACTGCGCTGTCGTCGAGAGAGAGAGAGAGGTGCTATGTTGAAAACGCTGCTGCTGCTGCTGTTGGTGTGGTGTGTGTGATGATCACTGCGTGTATTAGAGCAGAGAATGAGAGTACATGACTCAATGTCAGCACTGCTCAGTAGCAAGTGAAATGCTGTGAACAAACAACAGCGTTTTGTACGCAACACACACACACCACCACTCTGACTTGACTACCAACGAAAAGGGTACGTCATCGTCAGGGCGCACACAACACACACGGCAATGTGCATAGACGGCGGCGTGTGAGAGGCAAGAGAAGAACACATTCTCACACGCTCACCACCACCTGTAATGCAAAAACCGACCAATGCGAGGACGACGACGACGAACGAGAGTGAATCGTTCCCATCGGTAGAGCGAGAGAGAGAGAGAGAGAGACGAGAATGACAATCAGGTATGCAAACACACCAGCAAAGAGGGGCCTAAGCAGCACCTGGCAAAGCAACAATGCCACAGCAGCGTTGCAGGTCGTCGTATTCCTCGCACACCCACTTTTGCCCACTCTCCCACTTTGAACGACAATCTCGCTGTACCTCTTCCCCATCCGCCTCACTCAACATCTACCCAGAGTTGCAACAAAGAGAAACAGAGCAGTCGCCTGGGGAATAGCTGTCCTAGTCACTTTATATTCCCTCGTGTTTGTCTGTCTGTCCGTCCGCCGGACCCCCGCTCTAGAAATCCCTCAGCAACTGGCGTTCTTACAAACACCGGTGACACTCCATCCCCCGCAACCAGGGTCGGGTTTTCCCCGCTACTTTCGTGTACTGTTTTACCCGCGTCTTCCTTCCTTCCTTCATTATCGCTGCCGTGACGCGCTCACACATAAATACGTTGCTGGGGATTAAATGAAAACACCTGGTACATCGCTACCACTTCTCTCTCAATTCCCCTCAAAGACAACTAACTCTAAGACTACTTATTGTTGTAGTATCACCACCGTCTTGCCTGTTGTGGCAAGGTTCATTCAACTCTGTCGCTGCGTCGCTCCTTTGCATACTCTCCCCAAGTGAAGACAAGCAGTGCATGCATCACCACGGCCACTTCTACCTCTCCTCTCGCGCCGTGGTCATTTTTTTGTACAGGTTATGTTATGTTATGTGATGTTATGTTTGCTTGGTTGTTTGTTAGCTTCCCTCAAATCTCGACTTGATCGTCCTCCTGAATACATCCCTCATTCATTGGCATTCCGCTCTGCGCTGCGTGCCGTTATCCACGCATACACACTTACACACATCTTCTCTCAAACTACATAATATCCACCTGCGTTTCAAATCATCAGCCAGCAGCAGCAGCAGCAGCAGTGGTGCTAGCAGTGGTGGGGGCTCTTTTGAAACTTTTTGAAAGTGAGCAGCGAGGAGCAAGCACCTTAACACACCAAAATCCTCTCTCGCAAATCGATTGACTGATTGCCAACAAGCTTTCTGAGAGAATATCTCTCTAGCTCTGTGTTTCTCTTTGTTTGTGTGTTGTAGCCATCGAGTCAGCTGGGGTGCGCAAAAAAGGAGGAGAAGAAGAAGAAGATGATGATGATGATAATGATGATGGGGCACGCATTTTTCTACTTGGCTGATTTGCAAATGACTTTATCATGTTTACCTGATTTGATTATGCCACAGACTGTAATTTCGCGTCCAAAAAATTTCTTTTTCATTCTTGCAAAAAGAGGAGCAGTGGCAGCGGCAGGAGGAGTTGCAGGGGCAGGAGGAGTAGCAATGATGATTTATGATGATTTGATGGCTGCGTGCCATTAAGATGATGGGGGAGATTGCAACAAGATGCGTGTGAGCGAGCATTCATTCGTTGGTGGATGTGTTTTTTTTTTGAAGAGATAAGAGGATGTGGCGAGGGGGAATAATGCTGTGCCAGTCGTAAAGAGCGCAATAATGGGGAGGTGGCAACACAACAATGGCACGCTTCAGTGTTTCTTGGCCCCCGTGGTGTGGCGCACCCTCGAGGGTGGGTGGAGGGATAAGGGCACGAAGGGGCCGCACATTTTGGACATTTTATGGGTAAAGGGAGAGGAGTTCCCCGGAGAGGGGTACTTGAAGTGGAGGTGGGGAAGAAGGCGGAGTAGGAGCGGAGGTGGAGGGGATGTTACAGGGATCTCGCGGTTCCAAATGACAAGGGTTTTGGTAGCCAGTTTGGTAGCCAGCGCACCTCGCGAGGGCGAAGAGGAAAAATTGAAAGTGATCCTGAGTGAAGAGATGGGAATGTTACAAGTGATCTTTGGCTGCTGATGTGCAAGGAGCGTGCAAAAAATGCTCTTGTAACTTGTCCGCACGTGAGAGAGTGTTGTTGTGAGAGAGAGAGAGAGCAAAGTGAGGAGGAGCGGAGAGAGATTTATTTGTGGTACTGCTGGCGCTGATAAGGAAATGCCAAGAAATGTGAAGAAAATGCAAGTTCAAAGGATCTCTCTTGATCTTTATCAACACTGCTTATTTCGAACTGTTTGGATAAAACCAGGTTTATGCAATCAGCCCAAAATTAATTGGGGGGATTATGGGGACCGAGCGACCACTGCTAATTTAGGGGGGAAGAGAGATATGAGGTGGAAAAAGAAAATGTCGTACCTCCATTGACGGGGAGGCTGCAGGGCGCCACAGGATGGAGGTGCCACTTGAACGAAGGGTATCGTCGTGGAGTCTACTTCACCCTTTCCGTCGGGAGCCAGGTCCGGGCGTCGCTCTGTCAAGGTGTCGACCGCGGTGGAGGACTTTGACTCTGAAAGAGAAAATGGGAGTTAATAGGACTGTCTAGATTTTTGGCAACAATGTTGGTTGTTGGGGGATACCTGCAAATTTGCCCAGTTTTTTAGCTTGTGCTTTTTTGAGTTCCACGATGATGGCATCCGAGGTGGATCTTTTGGTGGCCAAGCTGAGCTCTACAAGGGAACACTCGACGGAGGAGCCCACGATGCAGTTGCCGTTCATCTTGGGGGTGGCTGTTCTATCTGGGGAGAAACGACAGGTTAGTTTACTGCTGCTGCTGCTGCTGCCACTGCTACAGATGGTGCTCATCGACTGGTCGTTATCGCCAGGAATAGAGGGGGAGCGAGATTTGTTCAAACTGGGCGCCGAGGATTCACCGACGAGCGAGAAGGACGGTGTCGTCAGCGTAGACGAAGCCTCGAAGGAGGAGGAACTGCTACTCTGATGGGAATACTGCAGCGGCGGCATGGGTGGTGGAGCAGGGAAACAGGAGCTCATCTCCTCCGCCCTCACATTCTCCTCTTGGCCAGTTTTGGGGGCGGAACACGACGACTCGTGTGTTTCCACGGGGACGGACATGGAATCTCCCTTTGCCCCCGGGGGAGGACGACCAAAGGTAGGCTTCTTTTTGTACGTCCCGGAGTTGAAGAGAGGAGGAGCGCCATTTGTGATAGAGGGGGACTGCGTGACCAGTCCAGGAAGGAGGACCTCCGCCATTTCTGCGGGGTTTCCCCTCTCCCCGACGTCATCGTCGTTAAAGGTGGGGCTGAGGGGCACCGTTAATACCGGTAGCAGGGTTCTTCCCGGAGACTCCTCCCTTTTGTCCACGGTAACGATACTCACTTGAGAGGGGGGAGTCCCTCCCAGGGACCCATTGACCAGTTGTCGGGCGGAACGGGGTGAAATGTTATACTCAGAAATGCTCCGATCCTGACTTTCAAATCCTTCTACTGTGTCGATTGAAGACTCGCGGGATCTTGCTTTTGCCGGAGCGAGGGTACTCAAGGACGCTGCCGCCGCGGCAGGGTTGAGGCTCCCATTGGAGGAAACTGGGCGGGGGACCATTGTCACGCTGTGACCTTCTAGCGAGGGGTCAGCTGCTAACGAAGGAGGCTCTTGCGCTTTACTTTTCAGCATTTTTGACTTGCTCGCATAGATTTCACCAAGAGTTTGCAAAAAGTCATTTTTGGCAAATTTCCCCCGTCGTCCGGTGATGTTGCTGTCAGCCTCAGGGTCAACACCTGTCATTATATTTTGACAGCTGCCACGAAAATGGGATTGGCGAGGCGGCTTCATTTCCGAAGATCCCACCGAAAACCGTCGCTCGATGCAGGAGCGCTCTTCGGATGATTGGCTGGGGGCGGTGTTGACGAACAGCTCGGGAAAGGACGTCTTCCTACTCACGCCACTCTTCGGGTGCGCCAAGGAATTGGCTGTGGGCGCGGAGCTAGTCATGAGTCGCTTTTCCCCTGAAATGAAAATGAAAAGGACATTTATCCCAAGAACTGTTGGCACTTACCCCACGACGCCAATCAATTTGTAAACCTGGCAGTGTTCCACAGTCAAAGTTAATTTTTGCCAGGGACGCTTTCCGTTGGTGGCCGTGGTGGCTGCTGCTGCCGTTGCTGTTGGCGTGTGTTGCCAGCGCCGTACCGGGCACCTCACCCTCTTTAGTCTCCTCCTCCACCAGTCCACCCTCTTGCTCCAAAGCGCTCTCTGAATTGGTCACCGGGCTCCAGGCCAATGGTTGTGCTCTGATGGTTTCACTGTCCAGCACAGGAGGAGGAGGGGACTCAAAGGCGTCCACGTCCATCTCATTATCCGGCAGGCTGCACAAACTAATTCGGTTGCAATTGAGAATCCCTCCGGACGCTGTGACTGCGCCAGGGTTTAACTCCACGAAAGACGCTGACGACGAGGAGGATAAGCTGCCCCGGCGAGAACTGCAGTTGGAACCGGAGCGAGTTGCTCCCGTCCCTTGGAGTAACGACATCACAGTCTCCGTCGTCGCCACCACCACCGGCGAGGAGGACGGAGGGGTGCCTTCTCTACTCCACGCTCCCCTCCGACCACTCCTCTGTTGCTCCTTGTCATCCGTTCCCACTTTTCCCTCCAAGTGCTGCTCGCTCCTTGGGACCTTCTGTCCCTCCTTCGACTCGAACAGGCGCATCATTTTACTCGTTTGTGGGGCATTTCTCGATCCAAAGGAAGTGTCCAACTGGCTATCTGACATTTCCGGAAATTCCACCGCTCCCTCCCCCATTTTCTCTGGGGGCGGATCCCTCTGTCCCGCCTCAGTCTCCTCTGTCCCCTCAAGGCTCTCACTTTTACTTCCGTTCCTCCCAACCACCACCAAGACAGGCTCGTCGATTAAAGAGCCCTCGTCTTTCTTCTTTTCCTCCTCCTCCTCAACGCTATCGCTGGCTGAGCTGCAAACTGGTTTCCTTTCTTCATCAGAGGCGGCGCCGTAATCTCGCTCTCCATCTTTACAGTCCAATTCAGTCTTGCCCACATTATCAGCCTCTCTTGCGCTATCCTCCCCATATTGCGCCTGCGCACTCACCGTGCCTTCAGATTGCACCTGCCCAACCCCCACCTCGATTCGAGCTTCGAGTATGGGCCTCACCTCCTGCTTTCTGTTATCCTCACTCTCGTCTAAAGGAGCCTGCGATTCCGTGGATGCTTCGCATGGTCTGATTGCTATATCAGTCGTCCTATCTCTACTAGCGCTTGTCTTATCAGCACCAGCAGCGAACAGCGTGGCCGTTTCGGGGGGCAGGGGGGAAACTGCCTCTACTTGGGTGCAGATTCTGTGCACGGGGTCTACGAGGGCCCCAGGCTCCCTTGGATACCCCCCTTCCTCTTCTATGCTCAGGTTCCCCTTGAGCCCACTTTCGACCAGGGGCTCACCCTCCGAGACACTCAACCGGGGACTTTCGTCAGACTTCCTGGAGGAGGACGACAATCTGCTCCTTTTTTCATCCCCAGAGTCCCTGGCAGAGTCTTCAGACGCGGGGGTGGGTGATATCGGAGTGGGCGTCACACTCGTGTCACAGGAATCCATGCCTCCCAAGGAATCCTCAGTGCTGACAGGCCTCTCGTCCACTTTCTCGAAGGTGAGCGGAGAAGGTTTTCGGTTGTCCAAGGTACAGTTACGACGCATCAGGGAATTTAACGTTGACATCTTGTCGCAACTTTCAACGGGGGCCTTCTCGATGGGGGACACGTTGTCTACCACGGTCGCTTTGGAAGGCGGGGGTGGGGGCGGAGGGGATTTCATTCTCCCTCTTTTTATGGTACCCGTAGAGTAGATTCCATTCCCGCCACCGTTGGAGGTGGACAACGGAGGGGGCGAGGATTTGGTGGAAGGCACACCTGGAGAAGGAACGGTGGTTACGTCCATACACTCTCCTCCCCCGTCCGGGGTATTAATGATCTCCGCATGTTTCTGCAGACCTGCGATAATTGGCAGGGGCGTTTCTTTGCAGGCGCTCACTTTCCTCCCGTTGATTGTAATGCTGTGATCGATATATTGGGCGGAGGTGCCGCCCACTGGGGCACTCATCTCTGTCGCCTCTTCTGCAATCTCTGGTTTCGAGACCCCTGGCGACTGCTCCCTTCGGAGCAACGTGGACTGTGGCTTAGCCCCCCGGTTGGGAGGGGTCGTTATCCTCCCGTCCTTCCTCAACGGGTCTTGTGTCATCCCCGACAAGGTAGCGTCCGGATTGAGGGAGTCACTTTCGTAGGTACTCGACGATGTCAACAAATCATCACTCGGGGTTCGACTTTGAACGCGGTGGCGATAATGCCCCTCCTTCTCCCGAATAGGCACACCCCCCGTGTACCTCTGCGCCAAAAGACTTTCCTCCGAGAAGGAAGAGGACCCCTCTCGCCGCCACGGATCCAACCCGTTAGCGGGGGATATAGAGGAAGGGGGCAGCTCTGCACTGGTGATGCTGGTGCTGTTGTTCCCACACACATTCAACGAGTCCATCGAGTAGAGGAGGTCGGGAGTGTTGGGACCCCCACTGCTTCCTCGACTCCCATTTTTACCAGTGGTCTGAACATTCCCGCCGTGATGCGCCCCGGCGGGGGGCGTCGTCCGGGTGTCGTGGATCCCCGGGAACTTTGCAGGGTACGAGTGTGACTGAAACGTTTCCTGACCCGAGGAATTCTGCAGAAAACAGGACAAACCATCATCATCACCATCTCTCCTCCTCCTCACATCCCCTCCATTTCCTCCCTGAAACTTCCCCCTCCCCCCTCCACTTACATTGACAATGCCGGACATGTGGTCTTGCAACTCATTTCTGGACGGCGAGTTTCCCATGGTCACCCACCCTTCTATTCCATCAATCTCCTTTTCCCCTTTTCACTCTCCCACTTCACAAACAACTCAACACGAACACTTATTCGCACAAGACGACGATCCACACTTTAGTTCTGTACGAAGCACAAGTAGTCACTGACTGAAACGTTTCCGAACACACACACACCACCACACATGCAGAGCAGAAGAAGGGCAACGTAAAAAGTGGGTAAGCAGCCCGAATTCGCTCCCAAGATCAACTCAAGTGCAGTCGCAATCACACAGAAAGTGCAGCAGAGTCACAAGTGAAACGGTCGTCGTCGTCGCTCGTTGCCACCATTGCACGTCCCCTCCACGTTTCACTCCTCGCGTCGTCGTATATATCTCTCCACTTGCACTAGCTCTAGCACCAACAAGCTATATTATTGCTGCCAGACAGACTTTCGAACATACACTCATCATCATGATCGCGCCATCACTACGAAAACGACTGCCGCATGCTTGTCTCCACATCTGCCACACATTTGACATTAAAACCGAGTCGTCGTTCACAGATGCACTCTCTCTTTCTCTCTCTCCTCTTCCCATTTGCTCTACTCATTCGTCAAGAATGCCTTTTTTTCGGCAGACCATGAACCAAATAAACGACGGCCTTGTTTCCCCTTCCAACTGGCGCACTCCCCTTCTCCTCTCGCTCCCTCTCTCTGCTCCACACTCCAAACCCTGGCTTCCCCCCGCTTCCCTCTTCGAACCGTCTACCTAGATACTACTCCACTCACGCCGTTCCATTCGGTTTCTCGGCTCCTCGCTCCACCACGCTACACTATTCCTATCTCTCAAATTGAAGTTGGAGCACGGCGACACATCACCACACATTCACACTCACACTTCACACACGCGCCTTCCACGACTCCTTTTCTAAACGAATATCCAAGTTAGCCCCTCTTGTCTCTCGGCCTCCCCTCTCTGCTCTCTTCCCTTGCGAGGCTGCTCCTTCTTCGAAAAATGTAATACACACCAACTCTCTCTCTCTCTCCTTCTCTCTCTCTCTCTCACTCTCTCAGAGAGGAATCTCTGAGAAAATGATTCAAAGGATTTTTCTCTCCTCTCGGCTGCCGCCGCTGCTGCTGATGAGAAGATGTTTGTAGAAAAAGGAAGAAGGAGAAATAAGCGTTCACTGCATTCTATCATGCACACTGCCCGTCTCTATCTCTGTGGTAAGCTTAACAAGTACAACACATTCTGGCTCATCATCATCATTATCATCGTCATCATCGACAAGCGCTTATCCTTTCTGCCTTTGCCATACCTCATCATTTTGTTCCTACCACCAGAGCAGCAATCCCCTAGTCTCCTCACGTTATGCAGGGGAGGAGGAGGAGGACTACGCTCCTGCTGCTGATGATGATGATCAAGATTGGTGTTCCCTGTTGAGCGACCCCCTCTCTCACGTTATTTAATGCACCTGCTAAATTTAATGAGAATCGCAAATTCTCTCAGGCTCTCAGGTATCCGACTCCTCAGCACTACTAAAACGAGGAGGAGGATGGCGATGTACGAGAAACGATGTTGAAACATGCATACAGCTGCTGTGTAAAAGGTAATTACTGATTTGTTGATGATGTTGGCCCTTTATTGTTGCTGCATGTAATAATAAATAATAAAAATAAAAAATAATGCAGGATAGCGCACCATTACGCGTAGTCGGGGGGGGGGTTGTTGAAAATGAAAGGAAAAAGAGAAGTTCACACTAGCATGACAACAACAAAAAGAGCAACAGCAGCAGCAGCATCCACGCCACGGCTCACTTTCTTCAGCTCCGTCCTTTTGTTCCCATCGAGTGCACACACCAACAGGAGGAGTGGTGCAGTGGTCGTCGTCTTCGTCCTTTGCAGGATGAGGATGATAAACGCTGCTGAGAGTACCTAAAAACGCTTTTGTAGACGGGTGGAGGCAGCCTGAGCAGCGAGCGAGTACCTTTTCTCTGTTTCCTTCCTGTGTTGCCGTGTGGCGTGGCCAATAGGATCCTCTTCGGCCACATAAGATTTTAACGGACCACAGCACTCCCTCTCTCAGCTGCACACTGAGCATCATAGAAAGAAACAGTTTTAGGCTCTTTCGCCGTTATCTTTCTTGCTCCTACTTTGTTTCTTCCTATCACACTAACAATCCTCTCTCCCTCTCGAGTCTCTGCTCGGCTGCTTTACGCCTTCGTTAGCAGAGATGTTGTGTTGAGATTTCTGGTGGGGATGATGAATTGATGATAGGCCATCATTTATTCTCTCGACGATTCGCATCAACTATCCATTTCATTGTTTACGCTATTCAACGTCAATAAACATTTTTCATTCTACACAAAATCTCTCTCCCCCCCCTCTCTCTCTCACCTTTGCCTATCTTCAGGGGCAGGGAAAGACAACAAGGCTGGACCAAACGCTGGCCCCTCTGAATGATGAAGGAATTTCCACATGTCGCCTTTTCCGTTTCGAGGGAAGGGAAAATGGGTTAAAGAGGAGGTGGAACTGTAATAACCTGGTTTCTTGTGGCGTTGTCCTCTCCCGGGGCCATTGACAGTAGATAGGGACGCGCCTGTTCGGAGAGGAAGAGAAAGAGGGGGAAAGTGTGCGGTTTATGACACTTTGAGTATTATTACGAATGATGATGCCAAATCATGATGGTCGTCAGATGTGTGACAAGACGCGGAAATAGACGCCAACCCATTGAGATTCCACGTCGTTTCTGTCGGGCTTTTTGAAACAACCCAAATCCTCCGTTCCACACACACGTGAGGGGAAGCTGGATGCTATCAGTCAGAGGAGAATGTCAAATGTGAGGGAGCAGCGCTTCTCCCCTTTATTTCAAGAATAAATACAAAAAAACATACACACATATACTCTCTCATACACAGCATCCTTGCCAGAGGAGACAACTAGCAATGTATTTGATGAACAGCATTGAACCTAGCTATCTGAAAGGGAGAGAGAGAGAGAGAGAGAGAGAGAGGAAACAATAATAATTACAAAGGAGTCATACAGGCAAGAAGTCGGAGAGGGGAGGAGGAAGGAGGAGAAAAAAAGCCGTTGCTTCCTCAACTGAAATCGCCTGAACAAAGAAAACGGATTTGGGAAGGGAGCCAGAAAAACACATGTCTCGTGCGATGATAACGATGTTGATGCTACACCCCACTGCTGCTCCTGTTGCTCCTCCACTCAACGGAACGTAAAAAAATAACAATTTGTGGACTGCTGCTCTCCTTCACATTTAATATCTCTGATGTCTGTCATTCCCTTCTTCCTTCTTCTTCTCCGCGACGACGACAAGCAGGACAGAGGGGAGACGAGAGAGAGAGAGAGAGTACTTGTTTCACAAAAATCCTCTATTTTCGACGAAGTTGGATCCGCTTCGTCTTCTGTAAGCAATTTCGGTTGTAAATCTTTATTTGTCTTGCCTCATTGTTCTGAACCCCTTCCCCCTCCTATGGCGTATTTTCCCGCAAAACTGCGTCGTTCTCTGGGGTTCCAACGAACCCGTGTTCGAGCAGAGGGAGAGTTTCCTTATTCCCTTCTCGAGCTTGGGTAACCGTCATTGATGTCTTTCAGCGACCATCTCTCCTTTTTCCGGCATTAAAAATAAACACGGCGGAAATAGCAGATTTTACCACAAATTTCCCATTTCCCTTGTCTCGTCCCTGCACTGCAGGAGAAGGAGGAGGATGGATAAACACCTCCACGCTTTCCATCGAAGATCCTCCTGTTTGCTGCTTTTCTCTCAGATTCCCTTGTTACGCGATATGGTGACGCGTACAAATGCTGCCGACTTGAAAAAAGGATGCAAAGCAACAACACTGTTACACCTGAGCATGCACGCTTTTATCTCTGTAACATGTATTCTTTAAAAATTAGCAATTTTTTACGACTTTTCATGATGATGTTGGTTCCGCATTCATGACGGCACTGATGATGATGCTCTGCTGATGCTGCTGGGATGAAGAAAATGTTACACGCTGGCGAAGCAGCAAATAAAATGGATTGGAATTGAGTTCAGGCAAGTGGTTATTATGAGGTTGTTAGGAGTAATAGGCTGTATTAATTGATATTTCTTCTTCTTCTTCTCTGCTCCTTCGTGAGGTAGCTCATACTACCCTATTTTGAGAGAGAACCTACCTCCCTTGCTGTTATTTATTGTTGATGGTACGGTATCATCAGTGTTCTTGTGTGTAAATTAAAAAAGAAAAAAAATTACAACCCTTTCCTACTTTTAGGTTAGTCATGCAGAGACGGAAAAAGTGTACACTTTTTAGTGTTGAGCCCTACCTCGAGTTTGGCGCAATATCTTATATATATTAAGACAGCGGTAATCTGAAATATTACAAGGGAAATGCGATGCTGAATTCTAATTTTTTGGGGGACTGTTGGATTTTAAGTTTTCCCACAAACGAGACAGCATAATTTACAGCAGAGTAATGCTTAATCCCATGTTAACTTTGTCAAATGGGATTAAGCATTGCCTTCCATGTCATATCCCACGTCAGTGTTAGTACGGAGTGGAATCCTGCTCGGATTAATAACAGGGCCGGATAATTATAAGTAGGGAAGCATGGAGGACATTCTTAATGAACCACTCAACGATATGTTCACTAACTTTACCCCGCATTATCCCGATTTGAACATAGACATGGAGCTGGATTTTGATAGTTTGGATGAATAAACCAACTTGTACGTCAAGAAGATAGAGCTGCTTACATTTGAAGTTGAGGAGGGGGGAGTAATGAAGGGTAACCGACTATTTCCCCGGGAAGGCCCATTTCCCCGGGAGCCCATATCCCCGGAGGCCCACTTCCCCATGTACCCATTTCCCCGGGAAGGCCCATTTCCCCGGGAAGGCTCATTTCCCTGGGGGTACCCATTTCCCCGAAAATGTCAATTTCCCCGCGGAGACTAGTATGTACGGAATAACTACTTGATAGTATAATGCTGCATGGTTGAACTTTTCAACAAGGGAAGAAGTGAAGTTAAAACAAAGTTTCGCAGATGAGACAAGGTCAAATGTGAATTAATAATAAAATATCAAGGGAGCAAATGTTTAAACTATTTTAAGGTACTTACCACATCAATGCACATTAAAGACTTGTCTTTTATAAAAAAAAGAAACAGTCGTGTATACAAGTATTATATAGGTATTTATTTCGTCAATAATCACTTTGTTACTTTTATTTTTTTTTGTATCCATTTCTATAAGTTTTATCTGAATACTACTTAAAAGAAGTGACCATCTTCTCCATGGAGATTTTAGGTACCCATTGGACACACTAGGTGAAAATCAAAACATTTAGTGCTGGATTTCCTGGTTGGCGGAAAATACAGAAACTACCGGAAGTTTCAAAAAGCTATGTAAATGATCCAGATCATGCCCTCAAAATTAGATGTTTGACGTCGCTGTCTGTATTGCAGCAGAAACAATGCAACCACTAAGAAAAAAATTAGAGATCTTGCATTAGGTAAATAGTTGAGAAATTTGAGGATAGACCCATTCTTGACTATTTAATGGGTATTGCCCATAATTTAGCTTTTAATGTTTAAAATTTTAATTAAACCTTAGTGACTCAAATTGTATAGTTTTTATATTATAATTAAGTAACGTGTTCTTACATATATATACTATGTACACATGTACAATATTTAGGGCAGTATTATTACAGTATAAAATTGTATATATTTTAAATTTTTGAATGCCATATTTCATTTTTGTATAATGTTGGGGAAACATTATACATACGCGGGGAAATTGACATTTTCGGGGAAATGGGTACCCCCGGGGAAATGGGTACATGGGTCCCCGGAGAAGTGGGCCTCCGGGGAAATGACTTCCCGGGGAAGTGGGCTCCCGGGGAAATGACTTCCCGGGGAAGTGGGCTCCCGGGGAAATAGCCTAGACCCTAATGAGGGTAGGACAGGATCTGCTGTAGATAAAAGACTTCGTCTGGTGCAGAGTCTTCCACAAATCAGAAAAGAGGTTATGGAGATTCCCCATTCACACACAATCAGCGCAACTCATGCAGACGTATTTTCTGTCCCTACCTTCCTTTCTAAATTGTAAAGGTAGTCCTGGTACGACAATTTGAGTTATGCACATATGCTTATTGATGTTAAAATGAAGTGCTGAAAACTACTTAATTGTACATGGACTATTAATATAATTCTAGTTCTGTAGCCGATGTCAGAATTAATTTTAAATCAAGGGGAGGATTCGAGGCTAGTATTCTTCAATAAACAGGGCTTAAATTAGTCTACAGTGCGTGTTCCGCTCCTTGTTCCTTATTTTCAGGCATGTTGTTTCTTCCATTGGAGGAATTTGCCGTGTCGGGCGTAGATTTAAGGTTTTGCAAGCAGCGGGCGCACTGGGTGGGTTGTATGCAGTGGTGAAGAGTTGTTGTACGAGTTGTTGTGTAAATAGCAGTGCTCTAGACGTGTTTTAGGAAGCAAATTGTGTGTGGTTTTGTACAGCGGATTCAGTACGAAAAACGCTACCTTTTTTGAACTCATTCTTTCACTTGGCCATTTTTTTTTCGTGTGCACCTTTAACCGAGGACTTGGCCAATATACACTGCGATTGTTCGTATAAATTGCAACGAGAATAAATATTCGTCTTCATGCAACATGCCTTCTTTTGCGTATCCTCGACGGAGACTAGCTGAAATGCGTTTCCGAGTAACGTCTGGCCAAAATCAAAATTCCAAAATTTCCCCCCGCTCCCCCGTACACATTCTCAGTCCTCAAATACCTCCAGTGACCCTGCTGTAAGTACAACTACTAATCAAAATAAAAATACTCAAAAATGTAACTCTACATTTCTTTCGTTTCTTTACATAGCACGTTTCGTTGATAAGGCCCGACCGTTGGCCAATCTATGATTCATTTTATTTTACTCCGGCCGTCTCACCCTACATCTCACCTTACCCCGCTACGCCAGTCAAGGAAGTGTACGCAAGAGCTTCTTCTCTTTCATCCTCTTTACCACCTTCTCCGCCATGCCTCTGTGCTATTTCTGGCCACAATTTTTATTTATTTTTTTTTCTTTCTCGCTTCTACATTCATTTACAGCCAGCTATTATTGTAATCCCCAAAAATAATGACTTTGTGCCACGCTCTGCGAACACCAGAAAAGCAACGGATACCATCCTCATCCCAGCATCTATCTCCCAGGGAAAAATCTCTCAAAAAATGGCCAGCTTACTACTTGTATCATAAAAACGTCTCTCTCTCTCTCTCTCTCTCTCTCTGCATCTTCTTGCAGTTGCTCTTTATTTAGACCCCCACATACGACTCCTTTGAAAAAGTGAATCTCCTGGTGCATCAGCATGAGAATGCAACATCACACACACATACATACCCAGACCCAATGAACAAATCACCCCCACCCACGCAACCAATCTGAAATTTGATGGCGATGACTATCTGCCGAACTAATCGACTCAACCTGATTATGATAAATGATTCTCAAAGAAAAAGAGAGTAGGAGTGGATATAAATAATAGGTACAGTGGACATTTATTTGTGGATCATCCTTAAACTATTTGTAGATTCATATAAAAAGATCATCTTCCTCCTTCACCTCCTCTCTCCATATTCACAATAATAATAATAGTAATAATAATAATAATTAATAATAATAGTAATAATAATAGCAAATCATGATATGATAGTTAGCGTATAAGGTAAGAAGTAGTTTTAAAATATTGTCCGGACAAGTACACGCTTTGCAAAAAAAATAACAATTGATTCTTCTCCGGTCCTTTGCAGCCTTCANTATTGTCCGGACAAGTACACGCTTTGCAAAAAAAATAACAATTGATTCTTCTCCGGTCCTTTGCAGCCTTCACACAATCAATGAAAAGGATAATATCACGACGAGCCAGGGCAGGGCAGATTTTGTCAAGGGACGAGGGACGACGGCGATACACCTCCTTTTTCCATATGACACGCCCACGGGCGTTTTCGAGAGGGGAAGATAGAAACGGTTTTGATTTGTTTTTTTCCGGGGGCTGCTGGAGGTAAGGTGGCTGTAATCGAAGGGACTTTTGATCACATGAAGAAATGATAAGCCTAGATAAGTGTAGAGTAACTTGTATGCGGATATATAGCAAAATAATTACAGGGATGATGATGATGATGATGATGATGATGATTACAATAAAAATAATGATAGTTGTATATTGCGAAGGAGCTACATTGTAAAAAAAGACTTGTTGAAGGAGAGCTGGAGGGCTCTATTGGCTCTGAAGCGGTGATGCCGCCAGTCTTTGATTGTGGCGCCCCCGTCTAACCTTTCGCGTAACTCTGGCGCCCTGTTGAATAAACGCGTTTCGCGCCAAGGGACCGAAACCGTTGTGTCCGTCGACGAACGCGTCGGGGAATGTCATTGTGAGGGAGGGTGACCCCTGACCGCTGCAGTGGGACTGAGAGGGGCAAAAGGGGACAATGGCGGGTCGCGAGTACGCGTTTGCACCACTGCAGTCGGGGTAGAAGATGACGGGGATGTTGGCGAGCATAGCGCCGGGGATTTGGAGATATTCCTCGTCGGTGGGGGTGGCGGGTGGAGGTGGGGCTGGTGGGGCTTGGGAGGAAGGGCAGGAACTACACTGGGTGGAACAGAAGGCGTCATTGTCGTCCGCAGGACTGGTGGCGTTTCGTAGAGGAAGGCGGGTGGTGGGGGAAGGACGGTTAAAGCCGAATTGGGAGGTGGGGCCACTGCCAGAAGGAGTTGAGGGAGAT
>JAHZNE010002644.1:0-12863 GCA_027744055.1 Callyntrura sp. NNG-2020 | reverse complement strand
CATATTTCAAGAGTTATCATTATCGATGAAAGTGACAACATGAGCAAGAGTGCTCGTAAAAATACAGGATTGATTGGTTTCAAAAGATGTTCGTACTTTTATACTGTGTTTGCCGTAGGAGTTTATGCTTTGCACGTTAATGTGTTTTCTACAATCAGCACCTGCAGTTAATAATTTGATTTAGGGGTGACAGGCTTGAAAAATTTGCATATTAAGGCATGAAAACAAAAGTGCTTGGTCACACGTTGTAAAACTTTAAAGAAAATGTTGGAAATTTTACTACTTGAATAAATGCCTATTATATTGAAGAAGCATAATGTCAATTCAGAACGGTGGAAATAGAAATAGACAGCTACGCCAGTAAATGAATAAATACGGTAAACTCAAAAGTCGCAATAGGTACATGCATATATACAAAAATAGAAAACGGCATATATTCGTATTTGGACCAATTATTTATTTCTGTACTAGTAAACATACTAACTTGTCTGTTGATGTTTACAGTAACTGGCGGACGATGAGTAAATCAACAATCAGAATCAGAAATAAATGGTGATCTTGAACTTGTGAATGTTTTCCTGCATTGATTTGATGAGTCAAGGATTCGATCGTAAACAATATAGAGTGCATGTACACATTTAACAGTGTAACACAACAACACAAACACAAAAATGTGTTTCTTCCTCCAGTAACGCTACGCATTTAACTTGAATATAGCATGAAATGTTTCTCTGGGAATTTAATTCACATAAGCTTGCACTAACGATAGCAAGTAATTATTAGGAGCAAGTGGTGCAAGGGAATCAATCAGGAAAACCCAAATAAGCTACTGATAAGCCATATCGAACTCTCATAAATAGCATAGCTCTCATAACAAAACTTACTATTTTTAAAAGGCAACTCTACCAGTCATGTTTTCATACGGCATGAGGGAAATAATCCGTGCTGAAGCATAGAATAAATATTAAATGTACAAGTACTATTCAGGGTGACGAGAAACACAGTTATGAGTTACGAGCTAACTATCCAAGTCAACACTGGCATGTGTGTGTGCGGTACCCACGACGACGTACCACAACACACCCTCACATCCATTTACGAGAATCTGACTTTGACAATGAATCAATCTCGACGCACAAAATGACGCATAGACAGGGACGAAAGGATTGCGCAAAAGTGTTATTGTCACATATTTGGGATGACGATAACTCGGACAAACAAGTAAGTCCATTCAGTTTTCCCAAAAGTCTAAGAAACTCCAAAGAATGCCTTTCCGCCAGTTTTTCCAATTTGCGCTACTAATCAACTTGTCAAAAATTTTGCTGACGCACTGTAACTACTCCGTAATGAGTTTCTCTGTTTGACCAATACGAAATCCTGTTGCTGGGTTGCTACGCGTAAACTTTATGAAGGTACGAGGATAATTACGGTTCGCAATTCTTTGTAAATTTGCGAACTTCACCCTATGAAATACGGTATTACGTACTTGAAACTAACAACCAAATTAATTACTCTCTGCTACCAATTGTCTAGGAACTTCTTAGCATGCAGTTTTGTCTGACATGTCTGACTCATTGACTCAAGTGCGTCTTATTATTACTTACTATGTTACATCATGCTCCCATAACGGGAGAGTTATACGAAGGAACTTTTAATTATATTGCCAGCTTATCAATTATCACATCATCACAATAATGCTCCTTCAGTGAATATTCGGTCATTGATGTATATTATGACATGACCTCAACTCAACCTCTTCCAATAACACTGGTGACACAACAGATATGACAGACAACGTAAATACAACATGAGATGACCGATCCCTCTGGAAGATAAGATGAGATGGAGAATTGACAGAAATCTAATCAAGTATCCAGTTATGTACAAATATGCGGTGCTGTTACAAGAGTAGACGCATTTGTTTGTCTTCATTGTAATTGTAATCAGGAAAGTAGCGAGAAAAGATGACGCTTTCCTGAGAAATGAAAATGACGAGAAACAGATGCTCAGTCACTACATTTGCCAATAACACAAATGTCTGATAATATGACTCAAATGTCAGGCAATGTCGGCACTCCAAAGTTAGTGCCACACAAGTACTATGTTAAGAGAGGTCTACACAAGTTGGTGAGCTTGAAAGAGTATTCAGCGAGTATTGGCAAGGGAGAGCAAGAGAAACTTGTAGATGGACCCAAGGCCATTAATAATAATTACTGCATGTTTGTATTGGCAACGTCCTTTTCCATCCTTCCACCAACGTAAAATATGAGCAGCCCTTGAATTTCCTTTTTAAATTTTAATAACATATTAAGAGGCTTTTAGGCCATTTTACGTTCATTAACACATCAACATGGATATTGTCCAATGTTAAATTTCGTGTCAAGCAGAAAGGAGAACCTTCAGAAGGAAGAACCAATTGCAAAATTTGAACAAGGATGACCATGACTTCAACTTGACCCAGGAGACAGAATGGAAAATGTGGATTTTGATGTTACTCATTGTCATGAAACAGGAAACGAAATGAAGAACGTGGGGGAACCTAACACTGTAACATACAGCAGCTGCTATGAGAGTCTGCGACTACTTCATAAACGCAATATAATTTGCTAAAAACAAATTAACTTGATTTCTTAACGAGTTGTTTGCAATTATTTTCTAGTAGTTTCTATAATTTTCAATTGTATTATCATTGACTATATTATATTTAAGAGCAGTTTCACTAATTTATATGCTAAGTTTCAACAAAAATACAGGTATTTGAAGATAGCTGGGAAGGACTTTTTTAAACCGCATAAATAGTCGTAAACCTGTCACTAAAACAGGTTCTAAAAAAAGATCACGCAGTGCGAACTTGCCAAATGATAAGTAATAAAACTGGGGTTGGCCTGCTTTAAAAGTGACTAAAATGTTTTTTTTTATTTTCATCATGGCTTGTTAGCTTTTCCCCCCTTCCGAGATAGCACGACGTTAAGATCATGTCGTTACAATAAATAATTTACAGTTAGATTTTTACATTGGTACCGCCATCATCGCCAACTGTGTCGCGTGTGTTTTCGAGACGATTAATCTTATCATCGACCACGCGCGATTTGGTTGTTACTTGTTGTGTTAGAAACAACTTTACTGGCTAAATATACACAAACACGTAGAATCCTAATGGGTCCACTGAATTTTTTAAATCGAAACTCGAGTTTAGTTGTAGTTGTGCTGCGAAATCTGGTAAAACACGTTAAAAGAATTTTTGGTGACCTCAGAGCTCACAATATGAGTTGGTTGGCCCGGCCCTGTTTTCTTTGCACTTTCTATACAGTTTAATATCTATTCGCAAATCATTATGTTTGGCAATGACCATCTACGAATTAGTATACAATTGCTCAGTTCAACGAAAATTCATTTGTCACATTATAACATTTCTGCAAAAGAGACAAAAATTTATCCTGCATAATACATTTAATGTACATGACCATCTTTCACAAATAGAATTTGGTTATAGCGTTTGTTTATACGTACCATTCGGGATCTTCGAAAATTAAAAAATCCTTCATTGGACCGACCAAATTACCTGAGGGATGTCCAGTAATACGTTAACGCTAAATAAATACATAGTGGCATCGAAATCAATCAATCAATAAATTATGAAGTTTACCTCCTGCTGTCTGCTAACTGTAAAACAATTATTTTCTATTACGCTGGGTCCTGGAAACTGCTTCTTCTGGATAAATCCTTTTTTGTTTGCTACGAGATTAAACACGATTAGATTGTGCAGTAAATAAATAAACTTTTATGCCAAGCGTTTTTAAAAAATATTAAATGTGATATATAACTGATACTATTATTTACAATGGATTTACAATGGACACGTGCAACGTTTTAACGATTTTGTTTGTAATATGCTACAAGAGTAAGCATTTTGTTAAATTTCCAGTAGCACTCTGTACAACGTGCACGCGCTCATCGCGTTCAAAAATGCCGTATCCAAATAAAAATGTCAAACAAATGTTTTAATTTAACTGTGATTGATCAATTAATTGTTACAATGCGCATTTTTCTCTATACATTTAATGGTTCGTTTTCAAGGCAGACACTTTATCTACATATAGAATGGAATATTTCCACCGTAATTATAAAAAACAATTAAAAATAAGTATGAACTTCATTGACCTCGTTTCTTCGTAAACAAAACATCGCTTTATGTACACATAAACTAATGTAAACTCTCATGTACCGTGCCAGACAATAGATAAAGGCATTTTGTCCAGTGCAATGACAATTTTCACTTTCCTAAATACAAAAATGAGGTAAGAAATGCTTGAGGTTTCTTGACATTCCTGTGCTTATCAGAAGACGTCATTTCGGCCACCCCGACTGTCTTTGTTTACTAGTAAGAATTCCAGGTTTATCAGTCCATGAAAAATTAACACAACCAGATTTGTAATTGTAGGCATAGGAATATATATGATCCCTCTATAGTATACAGGGTATATGTACATCACATTGATAGGATTCGCCGAATACGAAATAGTAAAATTGCTGAATCGAATAATGTTGAACTGCTTACTTACAATGACTTATACAGATTGTACCTGCAGAGTTATGTGTGGCAAGAATAGCCTAAAAGTTTCTTTTGATTAATTTAGAAGGGGCCCTTCCATCCCAGGCCCCAATTGTATTTAGTCAACGTTGGCAGATACTTTTAATGATATCTGCTTGGAACGCTTGAACTCAGTTTCGGTTTTTTACCTAAGGTAAAATTAATTAAGATATACAATTGGCAGTTATCTTTTCACGGATTAAAATACCTTAAAGTTTTATAAAATACACAATTTATTAACTTTATTATTATTATAACAATAAGTACTGTATTATTTTGCATTTAAAATAATGTGCTTGTAGATATTTTATTTTAAATTCGATATTTTTGATAGATTGCTCTGACAACCATATTATGATTAACTTTGAAGTCACTTGTAGGAAGTTTGAAATTGACCATAATTATTCAGCGAGATAGATGTATTGTTGGAAGTCTTTGTCTAGTTGTCTATGTCTAAAAGCACAAAGAGGTTTGCTGATTTGCTGACTGAAAGAAAAGGTAATCTGTGGCCATCTATCGGTACGTGGATAAGTAAGTGTAGAATGAAACGGCACTTCAACTAGTTCCGAGTGTACTTGAAAGGAAGCATGGGGGAAGGCTGCATGATCGTACCTTTTATGTCTATTTATGTGTACTGGCGGCACAGATGACAAAACCCAAAAAATGTAAACACAAAAACGCTTTCTGTTTTTCTATTCTCTCTCACTCTTCGCTGCAAATTACAAACGTGTTGTCGCTGTTGTCACAATTCCAAGCGAAAAATTAACAAAATATTTGTTAAGTTTGAGGAAAAAAAGATTAGCTGTCAATTTATCGATTGACTTGTTCTTCTAAGAGTTCTTTCTGTGTGAAATAGGTTTAATTGATTACAGTTGACAGTATTGTTTTTGCCTAACGTGCACTATAATTATGGCAGCCGTTGCATTTAATAATGAAGCTCAAGACGAGGACGCAGCCGATTTGTTGTTCCCGAAAGGTAAGATAAATACATAACACATTCAATAATTAAGTTGACTTAATGTAGTATGATAAATGAAGTATTTCGAAAATACACTTTGACGTTTGTTGAATTTGTTAGAGTTTGAAAACGCTGAAGCCTTGCTGATTTCCGAAGTTAGTTTACTGCTCGAGCATAGAAGTCAACAGAATGAAAACTCGGAGGATGAGCAGGCCTTATCTGAAGTGTTCCAAAAGACTCGACAGTATTGTGCTCGGTTTGGCAAATTAAAAAACAATGATGCCATCACGCGAGTTCGAACGTAAGTATAAAATATGGACGTTTGATAATTATACCATTACTATAAGAAACAATATTAAAATAAATTTGGCATAATTATACAAAGTTTGTTTTAAAATTTATGTTTAGGCTGCTGATGTCGAAAAAGTTGCATAAATTTGAGTTGGTTTCCCTAGCAAATTTGTGTCCAGAAACCGCCGAGGAAGCTAAAGCACTGATTCCAAGGTAAGAAAGAAAAAAGGATACTGCTACTGCTGAACATGTTTTTATAAATAAGGTCGCGTGCTAAAGTGTTTTAATTTATTTGTACAATTTCAGTTTTAACAACGGAGTACAATAAGTTTTTCTAATTAATCTAATAGATAATATCAATCGCTAAATTACATTTGTGTTGTCCATACCTGTACATTTTTGTATCCACATTACTTTACCTTGTATTTAAGTGTTATGAAATATTTATATTCTTCCCTATACACCTTTTCTGAAGGTATACGAAATTTCATCATACTTTCGAATAAAACCGTACTGTTTGAAGTCTTACTGTGGTTACAAACAAATTCAATCTTTTTCATTGTATGATGAAGGATTTGCTTGATTGCAAATTTACGACTTATTTTCTTACTATTTTTGTGTACCCATTGAAAGAGCATGCAATTTTACGGTGAAAATTATCAACATTCCTTATGTATGTATACTTCACTACACATGTCTTCGAGCATTATATCACTGTTAAGCGTAGACCATCAAACAATTGTAATGGGAAGCGATAATCATTCAAGAAGATGCATCTAGTGAAACACGAAACAATAGCAACTAACTACTGTGCTATTACTTTGGTTACATACCACTCCACGAAACATCTCTTCATTCGAAGTTTCACATTCTTATTGTTAAAATGGATGACATGGTATACTACTTTGTAAAGGCGCAGTGGCAACTTTTTAAAGCACATATATTTATGACACGCATAAACACTGATGGTTATCGGGGAAATGGTAAACGTGGGAGATGTTATCACACGGCAAACTGGGTCATAGTCATGGCCATGTGGAACTCGTGTTACAGAGAAAGTGTACTGCGGTTAAAAAGATCCGCACTTCGAACTACCTAACAAAATTTTACGATGTGCAACGTTCCAGTTTACTTAAAGTCGGCAGGGTAACTTTCCGCCATGTAACAAATGTGATTACGTAAAAATGTAATCGCGATTATGATTATTTGCGCCTCGCCGGTGAAAATATTGAAAAATATGGGAATTGCGAGTACACGTGAAGGGATAGGTAGTCAGGTTAAAAGGTTACCATGATAATATTTTTAATTTCAAATGCTTTACTCACAAAACGACGCAGATTACCAGTTTTTTGTTACGTGAACTTGAAGCCGGGTTAAAGTTGTTAAAATCATTTAAAAAATTTCCTGGATAACATTGAGTCGAAATTTGAACGAAACTTTACAGATTTTGTGCAAAATTTTATCTTGAAAAAATGCTTGACCTTCAATGGCATTTGTTTTATGGTAAAAGTCAAAATTTTCCACTACAAACCATATTAAGCTATCAACTATCAAGGTATCATTTAGTATGAACATTATATGGGTGCAAAGGGTTCATATATTAGAAACTAAACTAAATAACAAAGTTTACAAGATTGCGATTAAACGGGGTAGCTTGACTGGGTCAGTAATAGTAATGGTTGGAGAAAAGAAACAACAAACATTGTATGTCATATTAAATACTTAAAAATTAAAAAATCTATGTCTAGCATAAATTGTCGTAAAATTCGTAATGTTATAAAAAGGTTCCCAAAAATATTTGGATACATTAGTAAATCCCTGACTCAAACGAACCTGATGAACGAAACAATGCAGAACAATAGTACGAAAAATATTATTCAACAGTTTATTTATAAATTTGTTAAATGCATCGGTGTTACACGGTATCAACCGTGGGGAAAATGAAGGTTTAATCCATTTCCCAGACCCATTTTAAAATTCAATGCAGAGAAAGGATTATTAGGATTTGCCGTGTAATGGACACCACATCTAAAAATGTTAAAGTACTCTTTAAATACAGCGATCCTTGTACATATGTGCATCTCGAAGAAAGCGGGGAAGCAAACTGATACAGAGGATGGACTGCTGGACTACACAGACTGTATAGACCTATTCAATAATGATGCACTGAAGCAACTTCAAACGTCGCATGCTAATTTATTACCTCTGTCCCAATTTTTTCGACCTTCTTGACCAAACATCTTAAACTATTATAGGGATTCAGTTGTATGCAAAAAACTACTAAAAGCATATCTTCGCAGACTAGTCTCCTCAATGAAAAAAATGTCGCAAGTTTCGCAATCAATGAGCAAGGTGATAATCATTATCATTAAGGAAGGCGACCAACACCGACAAGACGCCACGTGCAAGAACTGTATGTTAAAGGGCAGGGGGCAGGGGCAAGGCAGCCATGTTACAACAAAGGAATCCAATATAAGTCTCGTTTTTAAGTGGGGTAAACTTCTTCATACATTTTCAGCAAAAAGGGGGATGGGGCAACGTAAAAATCATGTTGTAGGGTAGTTTTTCGTATCGCCCAATAAGGGAAAAGAGAAAATAAAAACCTTTTAAGAGAAATATCTGAGGATTTCAAGAGGAGAAATTAACTAACTTAAAAACTACATCTTTTTAAGGTTAGTATAACCCTTCACATCCACCGACCATTTTATTAAATGGTAAAAAATATTTACTTTTTTTACGTTGAACTTTTATAATTTTGCAGAAAATTGCTGAACACCGGTACATAGAATTACATCAAAACGTATGTATTTGTCAGTGGAGAATTTCCATTTTCTTATTTCATGAGGTAAATTTCAGCATTATAAGCTACGGCGTAATATTTTATTGATTCGCCTTCGTAACTGTAAAAATAAAGCCGATGATGCCGCAGGAGAAGCTTAATGATAATGTAATGATTTTCGCGTATTCAGAATAAATGTTAAAAGCATTGCTGCCTTGCTAGCTGGCTGAATTTGAGTGCAAAATTGGGAATATGTATCTGCACACATATAGACTCCCTGCCTGGGAAAATCATGTAACTTGTAAACCCGCGATCTAGTTTCATCAAGAAAGTTGCGGATTAAATTGGCTAGAGCGTAGCGTAAGACAAGCTCTTGATGCTCATGAAATGTATGACGTTGCGATTTGCGATGGGTAAAAAGAGGGAAGGGAACACTGCCCTAGTCAAAACCTGCTTCTTCTCAAAAAGATTCTCTCTCTCTCGTGTTCAAATAACATTTGTAAGAGAATTCTTCGTAGTCGCTGTATGAGTGCCATTAATTAGCGTAAAGTGTAAAAAAAGCCGACAAGTTGAGAAAACAAAGTTGATGTTGTTGGTTGATTTTCCGTTTTTCCAATTCAGCCAAGATGACATCAAATCAAATCCTGTACTTCATCGCCATTTCACCAAAATGTTGAGAAAACCCTGAAAAATCATTACAAAGTTTACTGGAATCCTGCCTGTCTCATGGCACATTATTAACCAGACATTACGTAAAATATTTTTCGAGTTAATAGAAAATTAACTTTGCATAATAGCTTACAAAATAGGTATATGGCTCACTTTA
Source organism: Callyntrura sp. NNG-2020 (assembly GCA_027744055.1). NCBI lineage: Eukaryota > Metazoa > Arthropoda > Collembola > Entomobryomorpha > Paronellidae > Callyntrura > Callyntrura sp. NNG-2020. The sequence goes on along the minus strand of JAHZNE010002644.1, from coordinate 3,418 downwards.
TGCAACTCAAAGTTTTAGCTAGTTTAATCTAGAAAATTTTAATTTGTTTGCCATCAAGAACATCCATGCATACCAGGAGTAACCCGATAAGAAAAAAAGTGGTTCACTATTTTCTACAATGTACGCCGTGTGTTGTTGCTATCGGTGGAATTGTACGTAGGTACTTCAGTACTTCACTTACCATATTTGTTGCTTGCGGACAGGAGGCTTCTCCGCGGGTGTGTAATTTCCTACCAAAAAGTAAAAACAACTTAAAGTTTACCGAAAATAGTGGATACGACACTTTGTGGTTGGCTTTATATTTACAAAGTAGAAATGTGTAAATCAGTTTTAAAATGTTAGTCACGACAGTGGCATGTTATTTATTGCACTGTGTGCTACTACATGTCTGAAATTTAGACTCTGAATGTCTGATGAATTTTTATAAACCCACTGTGTGTACACAGTGAGACGAGACACATTTTGATTTGGGGTTTGGTCTCCCTACCTTCTAATACCAGCACAGCACTAATGACGTTGACGTTGACTGCTTTGAGTAAATCAAACTCGTTGAAGAGACGTTAGCAAGTTAACTGACCGTATCCAGTTGAGAACTGAAAAGACCACATTATATTTTTTGAAATGAGTAATCAATTTATTGGTCTTTTGAGCGACAGAACTACTTAGTCTAGCAACAGCGAAATTTCGTTATCTTCCGCTTAATCTGTCATCAGCAGGACGAAACTATCATCATCATCCTGAACCAAGTATTTAGCACGTAAACGTGAAAGTTTTCTGTAGCCTTCCACTAATCGTTGGGAGTTAGGAGTCTAATTGAATTCCAGTGAACATATGTAACAACGTTAATATTTTAGTCGTCAAAAACGGAACATCAAAAGCCCTTCTATTTATTCCTTGGGGTTTGGCGCCGTCTCTCCTTCTGCGACTGTCTAAATCGAAGCCAAGGAGAAAACATACAAACGAATATATGAGACTGGAAGGTTGATATAAATAATGTAAAATTTATAATTTCATATATGCAGCCATACATACATTCGCAAAAAATTCCATTATACATAATATGATGGCTTATCGTCATTCTTTTTGCATGCAATAGTTAGTTACTGTTGGAAATCCGTCTGCTGCTCTGATAATATTCTTGTGGGTCACCAATTGCTGTCACCATTGATTTTTTGGTTCTAATAATAACCTACTTTGTAAAACCTACTATTAAATGCATATTTTTGAATCCGGTTGTTTTCTTCAAATATTTAATACAATTTAGTCATTTATCATTTTTCTCAAAAGTTTGAATCCGATTATTAAATTTATTAGTTGTATCTCAATACTTAGCCTCAAAGATTCTTGCGATTTTCCGTCGGTGTGTTTGAGACATCTGGGTAGCTGTAAAATTCTTGGCCATGCCGTCCATTTTATAATTTGCAACATTTCATTAATTTTTTTGTTTGTTTTTGTCATTTACACTTACCCAAATACCGTTTCCTGTACAAACAACCAGTAGCATTATGTTCTACACTTTGAGCTGTATACTTCAGTTGAGTTGTATTTAAAAGGGACAAGTAAATAACTGACATTTATTGTGCCACGTACATCAAATAGCGAGTTTGGTACACACACTTTTCGTGTTTTCCCCTAGAAAAACTAGTCATAGCCACAATGAATTGTTCACAACACAACAAAGTAATATTTTCATGCTTAACCGAACTAACACCAACAAGTCATGCGACACAATATTACTTAGGCATATTAGTATTGCCTAGGTGTTTTTTGTTAGGCTACCAGTGAAACTAGGAAGGAGGGGGCGATACAAGAAGAGAGAGAGAGAGAGAGACCTTATCATAATGTGAAAAACGTGCCATGCCTACATTGATTTTCTCCAGTCTGGTGGTAGTCAGAGTCCGCGTGGTTAGTTATATAACGTAGTCCCAGCAGCTCATAAAGATGAATACTTTATTACTTCTCAGAAAGCTGAAATAGCAAACTGAAAAAGGCAAACCAATAAAAAGGAAAACAAAAATCCAGCAAACCAGCTTATTTGTTTCGTCGAGTGTACCATTACCACCATCGACAATAAATTATTATTTTTCTTCTGTATTTCTTCTGCATTCCTCTACGTAAACTTGGATATCCTGTTGCTGTATGCTAAATTGACTCACAATCTGCAAGTTCATAAACATGCCTACGCGGCTACGTACCTTGAGGTGCCACCTATATTTTTTTTAAACTTATGCTGAATCCTGCATATGTGGGAGTACAATGGTCGATATTTGTTTCTTTTTTTGATAAAACCTAATCTATCTTGTGTAGTATTCATGATGATACAGTTTGTCTTAAATTGTATGGAAAACAGCATTATATTGATTGCAAATTAAGACGTTAACTAAAATTCAATATCACTTGGTACTTTCACGCTTTGACTAACGTTTCATTTCTATAAAAAGATTAATGGAGTTTCTTGATTCCAAGATGCATTGAAAACATACAAGCTATTCGTACTGTAATTTGTAAAGCACATCAATTAAGTTGCATAGCTCAAGCGCACCTGAACCACACCTGGAACTGTCAATTTCACATTAAAATAAAATTGGCATTTAAATTAAACATTAAATTTACCAATTATTAAGGTCTATATAACCGGAAATAGTAGTCGCCTAACAATGATAAAACTGCATTGTGCTTTCCATTCTGTGCATATGTCATCTTATTGACGAGGGCAGAACAACTTGAGATGGGAAGCAAAAGCGACTACAAAATTCAAATGCCAAATTGCCAACCAACCTTTTCGTCATCCTCCTATATACGCTCCCCTTTACTCCCTTTATTACACCTCGTATAAAACATGCTGTTCTCAACAAAAAATATATGGTTATGTCGAGCAAAAAAATGTTGTAATAATATTGTCTTTTGGCGTGTATTACACCATAAAAATGTATTACTCCACCTCGCCTCTTTTTTATACCTGACCAAATGCACGTTCCTTCACTGTATCGTGATATCTACCTACATATTTTATGCTCACGCAAAATAACGTATATAAAGTATCAGATCAGAAATATTATATAATAAAGTGTAAAACAGTGTATTCAAAATTATAATATATGCATTCAAGCAGGCAAACTACTAAAAAACTGACGCTGGTGCACCACCAGCAGCAGTTCTCATCGCATGTTTTTCTATCCTCCTTTTTGCTTGCCTTTTTGCCTACTCCTGTAAGCTGGCTCGCTGCGTATTACTCTTCGTCGTCGTACGACGACTTGTCTGCCTGCTCACTTTTTGTGTAGTATTTTTTTAGTAAAGTGTGTAGGCTACTACTACTACTACCACCATACCTCCGCCACCATCATCACGACGATTACTACTACTATTACTACTTGCGTAGATTCCGAGCACCGTTTCAGTATTCTACGAGCTTCTTGCT
>JAHZNE010002643.1:0-11150 GCA_027744055.1 Callyntrura sp. NNG-2020 | reverse complement strand
CGATGAGTTACAAACGTTTGAAAAGGCGGTGGAATCCGTTACAAAATTCAGAATGAGAGTCCATAGCTAATTTAATTTAAAAATATGAACATCCCCTATTTACAATTGACACTGGACTCATATAACATATAAAATTTACATTTTGAGGCATATGAATACATCAAATTGTGTAGAAATGGCTTTTATATTTTTGTTCACCTCTTCTGGAAATATTGCCAATAATTGACTGTCATCTGTTGCCTCATAGATATCTTCCTTAACCGCAGAACTAGTTTCCGTATAATTAGGTCGCTTTTTAGTAGTTGGAAAAGGATTTGAGGACACACTGGAACTTGGTATCAATTTTGTGGTTCTATTTGTACCTTCTGGTTTTTTCGGACCCAATGCAATACTTGCACCAGGACTGCTATCAGGACCAGGATGGTTTTCCTTCTCCATAACTGACAAGAGATACAATACTTTGAACTTTGAGTGTCTTATTTTTCTTCTTCCTCAAGTTTATTTTAAGGATCCTATCGGTTATAAGAATATTAATTGTTTACTTCATTAATTAATCCCATACATCGGGGTTAAATTTTACCATATTCTTTTAAATACACCGTTAACAGTAAATTCGTGTCTTACTTTAAGCTAGCGAGAAATTTTTCTAAATTGTTAATGGCTTGTACAAGAATGTCGACTGTACACGAAGCATCTGGTGTACTTACACTGTATTCTTATAAGAATTAATATTATGCTCCATATTTTGCTCAGTCAAATCATTTGTGCTCGAAAACTGTTTCATTTGGTATTCTCTTGGGCTGAACAGATCGGCACCACGACTACCACGAGCATATTCTCTTACATTTGTATGGTCTTGTTCTCGTATCTCGCTAACGCTAACCTTCATTCAACAAGTGCACTGTGTGCTCTATTACTGGTACATCATATCATATTATCCTGTTTTGGATAAGTTTTTCTGTGTTGTGTATTATGTACAAAAATATATCATTATTTGTACGTTCAACGATATGTACACAGTAAATGTATCAGTATTGTAGATAACCAGTGGCGTATTCAGGGGGCAAGGGGTTATTTGCTCCCCCTGTACTTGAAAAATTACATTAAAAATAGAACAAGCACTGGTCAGAGTAAAGAAGTGCTGTCCCCTAATTCTGTTTAGGTTTGTTGCTTTTTTGGTTAGATTATTTTAGGTGAGCTTAGGTTGTGTTAGGTAATCCTGAAATAACCATAACCTAATCTAACTTGAAATAAAGATTTCTAAAATAGTCAAACTAAAATTTTAGCGTAACTTTTTATATGTACGTTTCGGGGGAAAACGATACATAATAAAAGCATCACAGTTTTCATTGGAGAATTCATTTGCAAAATGGGGGGTTATATGGGGTCAACAAATATTTTATGAAACTTTGTAGATATATAATATTAATATTTTAATTGGAAATACAACTTACTACTTGTCTTTTGTCATTGTATTATGCCTGAAAATACTAGTATCTTGACTTGTATTTGAATAAATATTGTATTTTTTTATCGGAAATTTGTCCGAAGAGCGATATTATAATTTCGATAATATTTCTCAATTTACAACACTACTAACCAACTACGGGTTTTATATTAGGAAATGTAAGAAATCTTTCAGCGGTACGTTTGATTATGGAGAGAGCGCAATGATCCATCCCAAAGTTAACGTTTAGTAGTTAAAACCGTACTATTGCGTTGCATTTGAAATTTGGTAAAATACGAAAGCATCACATCAGTGTTTTCTTAAACATACTTGATTCCTTTCCATTACAAATGAAATTTTTACATCACTTTAAAAGCATACATACATAAAGCGTACATAAAGCATTTATTTTTTACTTGCATGCTTAACGTCAATATAAAGCATTTCATGTACATTTTTGTACAGACAACTAAAAAGCAATAAAACTAGAATTTCTAAAGGAGCTGTAGGAAGTGTATGAATAGCATACAGCTCAATAATGGTTTATATGAGTAAGTGCATCTGTTACATCTGCAGAAGGGTAACATATGACCTGACAACGAGAAGTATTGTTGTCTTGTTGTATTAAGGGAGCATGAACACAGTTAAGAATATTACTATATTTACAATGCATCCGATAGGTAATCGTCCGATTTTCTTGAAGAAAAAAAACCATCGGATAGAGCGTGGTGAAAAACATAAAATTTTAGGCCGCACTACCTTTTTGTGAGTGAACGTCATCATGATGCAAGAATGCACAATAAAAGAATTGCGACTGGATTCACTACTTGTAAGTGTCGGAAAAAGAATAAGGGTCTTTATTTGTTGAACAAAAGTCATTTATTCAAAAAATTCAATATTGGTAAAACAGAATTTTGAAATTCGCTTTCGCTATTGAGTTATCGTGTTAACGGACGGACGGACGGTCGGACGGACAGATTGATCAAGGTGTATGCATAAAGGTATTACTACGTAGATCTTAATAAATGTTAGTTACTCAGTTTAAAGAGAAACGCATAATGAAGCCAGAACTAATGTATAATAATTCAGAATTTCACCAAATTTTGCGTAGAAAGTCATGTTCTACCGTCAATGAGATAGATTATCTATACAACAATATTTTCCTTGGATCAGAGATCATAAAATGTATAATGTACAAAAGAAAACATTTAGTGACCTCACATGACCCTATAAAATTTTTCAAGTGTATAATTGGATAAGAGTAAAAATTATTCAGATTCGGACGTGGGGAAATCATTATGATCAATAAAATCAATAAAACTGATTTGAATTCGAATTTACTTTCAATCATTCATAGTCGGATCCGGACATGTCAGAACTCCAACTGCACCTACGTGTACGGCTTCTGGTTTTTCTGACTGTATTCGACTTCAACTTCGCCATTTTCTTTGTCCATTGATTTCTTGTGTAGAACTTGTTTCTATTCGCTGCCATAAGGTCAATGCGAAATTGTGGAAAAACACTCCAGATATTGGATTCCAATGGTTTATTATGGTAGTTCAGCAGTTTAATCTTTTGTTTCTCCTTCATGAACGTTTCCAACAACGTAGTTTTACCTCCCGTTTCTATATCCCATTCAAAAGCTAACTCAAACCACTCTAACGCGTTCTTCATCGGTAAGATGAAGTCCACAGAAGATATATTGCACATGTTCACGTTGAATCGTTTTACCAGCGGAAGGTTCAACTCATACTGGGAACACTTCTTCATAATTTCGTTTTCATCTTTCTTCTTGTCAGCCTTAGGCAGTTTCAACAGGACGTTGGTTGGTGAAACGTATTTTTGACATTGCGAACTTCATTAGGTAGTCTCCTTCCAGCAGTATTACGTCTATTGATCCCGGCACTTCCTCCATATCCATTAGAATGCTTGTCGATGTGACAGTATTGTCTTTCCATTGCCGGTATTTCCCATGATAAGATTAACATTTTCAGGATAAGGTACCTTAGATGACATTAAAGTTATATAACCTCCATTTAAAAAAGCGACAATGTTCGTCTCGTTTTCGCCTTCAACTGTTGTCCTTTTTGGTTTTGGGGGTAATCGGTTAAAGTTTCCTGGTCATCATCTAGAACCTAATTAAGGTACAAGTTTAATTTGTTATGATTCATAATAACTTATGAAGATTCAAATGTTAAATTCAATAGTGCAAGATCAGTCACTTACTTTGATGGACCCTTCAGTACTTGGAAAACAGGTATGATAGTACATAATAAAAATAATATTTTGATTTACTTTGTGATGGTAGGAATCAGTTTCATTTTTCAAGTAGAAGAGTGAAAATGATTTTCTTAAAGTAACAAGCCATGTAAACACGTGAAATAAAAAACTTCTGTGCATTTCCTTGACCCCACCTGCATGCCTGATGTCACATGACCCCACTTGCCCATCGCTGATGTCACCTGGCCCTATCTGCTCATCCCTGATGTCACCTGTCCAACCCTGGTGGGGCCATCTGGCCCCACCTGTTCAAGTCTGACGAATCATCTGGAAAAAATTCCGTTTCAATTGAAGTTTACATGTGACAGCATTGATGAAAACAGAATTTGACTTTTGATGACCTCTGGAGATCACACGAGTCAATACATCGGTGTCAAATTCGGCAAAACGTTGAAGATGGATTTTAGGGATCTCCATACCAAATCTCGACTCAATCAGAGTTTATGTGTCGAAGTTAATATGAAAATACTGTTTATTCCGCGAGGGGGCCCTTCATGCGGTGGTTAATGTCTTTTTATACGAAAGCCATTTTTAATACGAGCCATCTGTCAAAAATCCCATCTCAATTAAAGTTAACGTGTGACATCAATGATGAAGACAATATTTGACCTTTGGTGACTTCTAGAGGTCACACAAGTCAATCAATTAGGGTCACGCTGTGCAGAACGTTATAGTTATGTATAAGGTACATGTGTACCAAATTTCAGCCCATTTGAACATGTTATGAAATTTTACCACTGCCGTTATCCCCCGAAGGATGACCCTCAGAGCCCATATTCAAACTTGATCTGAGGACTTTTTTATATTAGTACTGTTGATTGGTGAAAACAGAAATTTGAAATTCGATGTAGTTTCTGAGATATCGGGTTTAAAACAATTAACTTCTGTTATGCATTGAAATGCACAGAAGTTAATAAACAGGAAGTGATATAGTAAACTGTTTCAGATATTTTAAGACCCGTCGATTTCACTGCTTTCTGTATCGAGATGTGTGTATGTTTTCAGGTAGCTGCCAGAACAACAGTTGAATGTGAACATGATGAATAAAGTTGTGCAACGTTGCTTTATGCTGAATTAAATGCTGAAATGTATTTATATTTTTGCTTATCTAAAATTTCATCAAATGAGTCAGTGTCAAATATATTAATATTATTGTTCATGCATGCAATGCAATTTACATCCACCTACTTCCTACGAAATTGGTAGTTATCTATGTATCCCGTATATGTTTATACAGTCATAATTGTATTATATTAATAACAACTATGTATTGTAATTTGTAATTCACAAAATTGAGTTCTTTTCATTTTATGCTTTTACTTCCTTGTCCAGCTAAATCACATTATTTTGATTATGACGTGAATTCAGTTGGTAAGGCTCATTGTAAAACATTTATTATGCATACTACATTTCTAGAGATATTTTTAAAAAATGTAGAATTAGGGAGGGAAAACGTCATTCATTTATCCTATTTTGAAAAAAATACTATGAAAAAGTAAATGAAAATAGCAGGTGGGTTCGAATTCCTCCAGGTACTTTCAAAATTATTCTAATACATTATATGCAATTTTGTACTATAAAATGAATCAAGTCCGCCGTGTCATATACCTTATTGCACTCTATGCAATGGAACAGCTAAATTAGAATATCAAAATGGACAAAACACGATGAAAAGTGCCCTGCACGGCGGTTTACCCGTCCTCGAAAACAATTTCGGTGGTTATGAAAATGGCGTTTGGATGCCCAGGTACAAGTGCCCAGCGTTAGTTATTCCGGCTTCTAAAATAACCACATGATTTACAAAAGCATTATATATTTAAAGTGGTTTTTATCACATTTTTGAAATTTTAAAAAAATTTTGATGGATTTTAGTCAAAAACACATTTCAGACGAGGGAAGAAAAGGAAAAGTAAAATTAAATGAAAACATTTAGTTACATTACCAATGAAGAGGCTTGGCGTGTTAGTAAATTTTTTTTCAAAGAAACATTTTGGCAATGAAATTTAGTATAACAGAAAATTTATAGAGCATGGAATTTTCTTTAATTAACGTATTTTACTGCCGTGTCGAATGATTGACTATTTGAGTCAACATGCATAATGCACATCAATACAGTACAGACATAAATTAATATTGAACCTGTACTTTCAAACCAAATTTTGTAGAAAAACAGTAATCATTATTTTTTATAACGCTTAGCATACATTTTAGCTAGCTACTAGCTATTAACATTAAAAACAAAGTTTAATTATGGGTCATCCAATAAATAATTGTAATTGAGTGTGTTAAATTAAATTATGTTAAATTTTGTAGATCTTAAGAAGTATGCTATATATTAAAATTATAGAAATGATATCAATAAGTCGTTGAATGAACTGTAATTACATATTAATTTTTTGCAAAAAATGTGTACGTCCTTCAAAATACTGAATAATGACAAGCATTATATACGCAAGCGCCATCTGACCCATCATTACCAGTAGTTACTACTTATTTTTACACATTAGCAGATTCATTTGTTTGTACCTTGCATCAGCGGTAAACTACTGATACGCTTGAACAAACAATTTTTATCACTTAATCCTTAAAACATAATTAGTAATTGTTAAATTTTAAAATAAAATTTAGAAATTGCAATGTATCAATGTCCTTTGCACTACCACCGTGCTATTCATTTTCCGTATAGAGAGTAACAGTACGGGTGACTTCCACTGTGCGAACAATAAGTGGCCCATTTTCACTGTTGTCACTACTAACAGATTCATTATCAGTGTCGGGCATAAACACTGCACGAACACAGCCGCTAAGACATCCTAAGACGCATACAAACGCCAATATAATTCCCATTATTGCCCATTGAGCTTGAAATATTGATACCCAGAAGCACACTCCAATGGGAGCTGAAAGCATTTTATCACTTTCTTTCCATTTCTCCTAAGAATGTACAATAAAAGTTAAAACATAAACTGCAGAACGTTAATGCAGGCTATCATTTGTTGCAACTACGAGCATTATTTAATCTACAATAAATGTATAATGGTCTTACCTCCGTAACGGGGCAACAAATTACCAGGAGCCAAGATGCCAAATACAAGTAGTAAAGTGCCCCGAAAAACAAAAATATTTCTGAGAGGACGTTCTGCCATGTTTGAGGAATATGGGGAAAATTGAAATCCTTGAAGATAAAGTACAATGCTGTTGGACTTGCCTATTGGTGTCAACCGGAGAAAAATTCAACAAAATTTTATCCGTTACAAATAATGAGCTACTTCAATCAGAATTCAGTGATAAGATGGGAGTTACCGCCAAATTAACAAGTGTATAGATGAATATCCACGCAGTTAGTTTACCACCTTCCATTGTAATAACAGTGTACTGGTGCACAGAAACACTGAATCGATTTTGCTAAATGTTCTGAAAAATCAATACCGCATATAACAGCAAAATTAAAAAAAATAGAAAAAGATATATAGAGGTGTGTATAACAGCCTTCCTGTGCGTAGTGATTCTATCTGTTACAAATGGCACAGAATCGGAACAGAGAGACTGAAAATGCAAGTAGATGCATACCTATTGAGCATCCATTATTCGTGTGTATATTTGTATGTGCGGAAAATACATATTCTACCATATAATTATTTGCACTATTTCACTAAATATAATATATGCTTATATTCCATACTAAACCCTATTATAGTAAATCCCCAGTTTTTTCTCCTTCTTCTACCATCCATACTCACATGACTATGGCCACTGATGACTCATCCCACCACTTTTACTGAAGGACATAGGAACAATCACTTTGTAGCTTACAAAGACTGTATGTAAATCATTACTAGCATGAAATGCACCGGTTTCATTTTCCAAGCATTTACAATGCATGTTAGCATTGCAGTTTGCTGTACGCTATGTTACTATGTTATCTTAGGGAAAGATTTACGTCTGAATGAAAAAGAACTGTACACTTGTAGATGTGGTCAAAATGTCGGAACATTTAAGATGTTTGAAAGATGTATAAACATTTAATAAGCATTATTATTCTATCAGATACGTTAAAGTACTCAGGGAACGATCAAATTGAAAAAGTCGATTTGGCATTTCAATCACGGTTCCTGTATTTGAAGGTCAAATTTGACCATACCGGTCTCAATCGAGAGCCAAGAGTGAGTAGTACCTGGAATTTAAAAATTGGTACCTAATTTCAAAAGACACCTGAGCTGTAAGACGTGAAGTGCGACCCTTTTAAAAATTATGATGAGGATAGTTACGAACTGTTATTTGAAAGGTCATAACTCGGGACTCGGGACTAATAATGCTTATTAAATGTTTATACATCTTTCAAACATCTAGTATACAGTTCTAAAGTTCTAGTTAACTAAAAAAATATGTTTTGATTAAAAGTTTCACTTATGGTGTTTTTAATCAGTAGTGATAAAACTCTAGTTGAAAATATGGCTACATTTTTTAAATTACGATAAAATAAAATTGGATTCAGAAAACATAAGCCGGTTTCCATATATGAGTTCCACATATTTTACATATTCGGTGTTCATACATTTGCATTTGCGTATGTTAAATAGACATCATCTGTTTCTACCTAAAAGTAGGAATAATCGAAAAAACCCATGATGCTAAATATTGACTGAAAAAACTCGGCCATAATTCCATCTCTGTATATTATATTTTTAAATGTGGTTGATGGAAATGACAATTAGCAAATTTTCCTACTTCAAAGTCGTAGTTAAGGTGAATACCAATTGGAATACCAGTCCATACAAAAGGAAGCTGCAACATTGGAAACTCGGAAGCGATGCCATGATATTATTACAAAAAAAAGAAAACGCCAATTAATCAAAATATGACGTTGATACCACGTTATGATATGTATTTGAATTTATAAGTACATTATTTATCGTTTATATATAATAATATAAAGAAAGCGTTATATTAATTTTTAGATTAACTATCGTTATATTATATAAATTGAACTTATTTTTTAAATCCGTACTAGTCCCCTCAAGAAAACATGGAATAAATACATATTTCGTGCTATACGTACATCTAATATGCCTATAGCCATAAATATATACTTGCATATAAAGATAAAACAGAAGCATGCTGCTAAATAAAACCTGATTCGTCTTGTATATTTTTGTTGTTCGACAATTATACTTTTACAGAATGACACAATGAAGCGGAAACAAGTATTGATAATTAGGAACAAAATGCGGATACGTAATGACTAATACGTAGTAATGATAATTTCAGTGTAACATCTCTCCAACTGTACATAAGTTTGTATTATATTGCTATATGAACACTTCATATTGCCAGCCGTCTATGAGACTGTGACCATGTACCTAACTTTTATTTTAATGTGGAAAATTAGGTATACAGAATTGCTTCTCACAAATTCATACGGCATACCACCAAATACGGATAAAGAATAGACATATAAAAAGCATAAAATGTATCGTTGCATATATTGGTTTTTTTAAATGTCCCCGTTCTCTTCATGTAGCATAACAAAAATTTAGCAGAAATTTATAAAGTCATCGAATTTTGCAAGGCAAGATATATTCTTGCTTTACCTAAATTCAAGATCATTCCTGCATTCGAGAATATCGTATCCACACCATACAAATTCACTAAACTCAACAAAGACATAAGGAATTATTTAGAGAAATGTTTAAGAGAGTGAAAATGTCACTCCACCCCGCAGTTGTAATCTCTACAAGCTAAATCACTGATATGTCGACAAAAGGTTTGAGAACCGGTGTAACTCTTTCTCTAGACAAAGTTATATTCAAATGCAAAAAAGAGTGTAGAAAGGGAAATATAAGTTTTAGTTTCTGTCGTTGTAAATAAATGGTGTGCAGCTTAACAGCAGAACACATTGCCACATATTTCATATAGCATATTTCTGAACCGAGCACTTATTTGGCCTTACGTTTACGTTATGTAGTACATTTATATTTATACCATCGTGTATGTGTGGTTGTACGTCTGTATGTAAGCTGTTTTTCCGGCACGATAGCTCATTCATCGATACGTGCTGTTGAAGTGCGGTTTATGACATTGCATGGGTAATGATAAGGCTTTTAATATTAAGATAAATGCCAACACTACAGCACCTTCAAACTGTAGAAAATAGGACTTTTTAATAGGAACTTTTAAAAAGGAGCGTTTAGGGATGCTCATCAATAAAGCTCCCATTATCCATGATGTTGGTATTTTTCTTTTGGGGATTTGATTTACTTTTTATTATGGCGTTTTACATTCGCAAATAAACAATAAACGTTGCTGGTAGTAGTGCGCAACTATTAGTAATACCATATAGTTCTGACTATAATTGATACATTTAATACTGCGCAGTGGCAAGAAGAGAGCAGCAGGAACAAAAGTAGAGAAACACACACAGGCATACCGCATACTTACACACGTAACAGCACAGCTATGTAGAAGCTTGTCGAGTAGTAGCACTAGATGATCAAAAATGTTGAGTATGTGCCGGTCTTACCTCGTAAAGGTACCTCTTGTTCGAGTCAGGGACGTTTCTAGACACGTTTCGAAGTTAACCCCATCAAGGCAACACGAAATGCAAGTCAACAGCTATGTGTGTTGATATGATGGTGTTTGTAGTAGAGATTATACGTATGACCTCATAGGCATGACGAATATTTCTATTTACAAACTTTCTGCGTGCGTAAATTGAAATCTATACAAAAACAACACCGTTATTGTTACACGTATTATTGTTAATATAAGAGCTATATACAATACATAGAAAAATGACGTTTGTCCAGATAACTCAGCACAGCGTACAAAAACCGTCAATTATATAACTAATATAACTAACTAATTTAAAAAAAGTCCATCAAGCAGGCTTCAATTTAGAATAAAGGTAGACATTAAACAGATAAGTAATTCTGTGAAGCTTATCCCCAATTGGTTGATCCCTTTGGCCCTCTGAAAAAAGCGTAAGACCGCCTTTGCAAACTTACTGAAGTTGTATTAGTATTATCTACTTAAAATACATTTTGCTAAATAAAATACAAACAACACAAGTTCTAACTCTGAACTATTAGATATCAACCATAAAATATTATACATAATCATACTTAACATAATAGCTAGAACAGAATTGTAAAAAAACAAAATGTCACGGCGAAACGTTCATGAATAATTGTATGCTTTAGTTGGTTTTAATAATAGTTTGCTTTTAAGACATGTTTATGATATAAAATCTTTTAGATAACAAACATAATGTATTATGTCGTATTTTTCCATTTCATACTACAAGTCAAAGAGGTACCAAACTTTTAAATTTATCCGTTTTTGACGGAAGCCTTTCTACATTCTAATCGTAATTTTAAAAAAAATGTATAGGCTTCATAAATAGTTAATAATCTACCTGTGTCCA
>JAHZNE010002642.1:0-11592 GCA_027744055.1 Callyntrura sp. NNG-2020 | reverse complement strand
CAGACGGACAGACGGACAGACGGACAGACGGACAGACGGACCGACGGACAGACGGACAGACGGACAGACGGACCGACGGATAGACGGACCGACGGACAGACGGACCACGTTTATGGTGATCTGTTCGGTCGAAAAAATTGAGATAAGCTTACAGAACAATTAAATACGGCATTTAGTTCATATTTTGTTCGAGTTTTGTTCTCTATACGTGGCCGCATTTCCATTATTAAATAAATCCAGAATTTGAATTTTTTGCCGTTTTATAAACATTTTCCAAAAGCAATTAAAACACCATTGGATAATGCAACCCCCAATTAATGGTAAATTTTTTTGGATTTTTTTAATTATTAAAAAACAATTGGTAAACGATCCACAAAGATATTTTTATGGGTAGAATTCAATTCCGTTATCAGTTGGACATGTAAGTGTAAAATGTTTGTAAAACGGCAAAAAACCGAAAATCGGGGTTTATTTCATAACAGCAAAATGGAACTATGTAGAGACTGAGTTCTGATATATAAAATGAATCAAATGCTGTATTCTATATGCTGATTTATGATTTCTGTATTCTGATGCTATCAACATATCTCTTTTTTTCGACCGAGCACCTCATGATTATCGTGGTCGTCTGTGAGACGATTTAAATTATTAAACTGCTATCGAAGTTAATAAATTCTTTATATATTATGAGTTAAAACCTTTTGTATTCGAACATATCCCATAGGCAACGTTTTGGCAGATTTCGGTTTCGAAGGGCTGAGTCCAAGGTAGAATAGAATGGAAAAGAAATCTTCCAGATAGCTTGTAGTTGATCTACATTTAAAATGGTTATGGCGTCGTTGCCGCATGTGTCTTACTTTTGAAGCCAAACGGCGGCTGTTGACGGTGGTGAAAATCGGTCCACCTGAGATCTTTAAATTGTCACTTGAGCTGCCGTCGGCATTCATTTGTGCACCAGTAATTGTCTGTGTAGCTTTATCATGACAATTTGGACGACCCAGGTTTTGCATTCCTACATGCATATTAATAATTATGTATGATTACGTCTTAAAACTTACTATTTATGATATTTGGACGAATGAAAAGTTTACCATCCTCCATTACAACTGCTTCCGTTGCGGGGATACAATAGGTCAACGGCGGAAACTCGATCGCCGTATTCTTCTGGAAAAGTTCTCCGGGGTTTAAGTTCATTGTTAAGTTTCAAAGTATCTTATATGGACGTCAATACCAGCAAATATTCCTTAAACCACGTTGGGCAGGAGACTTTAAGCACTTTGTGCTAATGTAATACACAGCAAGTGTAAAAGGAAGCAATATATATGCTTTCTGATCCACTCTTTCTAAGTGTGCTTACCGGGATGACGGAATTTATGTAATGAAATAGCTGCACAATATTTCGTGCTACATTTCAGTAATTGCATGCTCCGCTACACAAGAAACAAAATCCGGAAGAAAAGTAGGAAAAGTACACAATGACTTTTGCCTGCGCATACTCAGGTCCTCGGTAACTACGTTGTCAGGTGTTGACCACACCAGGGCCGGGACGTTGTAGGGACCGGGAAAAATTATAAATAGTATAAAAATAGACCGAGAGAGTCAACTAATAAATATTAACTTATATAAAATACAAACATCAGTTAATCTAATCATCGCATCTTTCTTTTTCTCCAATTTAAAGTGTCATAGATAGATCCACTTTTCAACTTTGTTTAAAATATATTTGATGGTATAAGAACATCATAAAAATAAATGTTGAAAAATGCATAGTAATTTTTAATTTTTTTTACATCCACTCAATTCAATATTTGTACAAATTCAAGATTTTATTTCACCATCAACAATCTTGGTTCTGGAAATTTCTATTAAAATGTGAGTTTTAAAATATTATAAGTACGAACATTGTTAGTTAAGTATAAAATGATGTATTTCTTCTTTACTTTGAGATATGTAAGGTACAATTGGAATAATGTTTTCATCTGTTTTTGAGTTTTCTATTTGCATTCAAATAGAAATGCACAAGATGTCAAATTTTATAATTAGATGAATATCGCTTGCCTAAATTAAATACTTTCGGTAAATTCCTATAGTTTAAAAACCAATAAACAAAAATACAACAAAATTTGTTATTACGTTTTGTTATTATTAATAAAATATTACGTTAAATGCGGAACTATTTATTACAAACATTGGCCCGTAAGTAGAAATATACACAATTTGGCCTTATACGAAAGGACTGGGAAAATCAGTGCGCTACAGGGCCGGGAAATATAATACTGAGGGCCTGCGCATACCAGCTAACGCGTACTAGTTAACCAAAACGAATATATGCAACTTGGAAACAACATAGTTACACAAAAAAAGTGTTCGCTTGTGACACCGCTTAAATTTGTAATGTATTGAAAATGCGCACATTTCCCATTGTAGGAACAAAGTTCATTATAAAAGATCAGTGGGAGGTCTGAATAATAAGTGAAACTCAACTACGAAATTCTATGAATTCCCAAACAAGACTACATGCCACATAGCTGCTTTCTGTTTTAACAACATAAATATTCCGCATATCGTCCACAACAATTATTATTAATAAATAATAGTAATTCTGATCCGGTTTTACTTATACTTAAAATGCACTGTGTGTATCTTTCTGTTTTTGTTTAGTGTGTCTGTTAACCCCCTCCGGCCGTTCCTCATCACGGTAAGTCGCAAATGAAAGCAAATTTTAAAATTCTATCGTCACTAAACGACAGATAAGGTCAATATCTCGAAGGAGCTCGAAGATGTGCTCTTGAGGTCAACCTTCCGGTGGATTGTCATAAGAAACCCATGGTGAGGATAATCCATAAGAGTTTTATGAGTTACCCTAACCATAGTGTTCTAAATATGACAAGCAGTGACGTCAGGTGATATGGTGTTGGTGATGCTGGTGATGAATACAGTGACTACGACCACGACAACGACGGATTGAAAGCAGTTTCAGTCACTGTTTGTCATAAAACATTATGGCGAGGATAAATACATTTTGTATTTATACGAAGACAAGAACAGAGTTGGTGCTGCGGTTAATTACTCTGTTCCAAAGAGGGCAAATTAGGGCAAACAGTTTTTGTTTACGTAAGTATATAAATACTGTTTTGATTGCCACTTGAAGAGGTTAACTCCGATTGAAACGGGGTTTCCGTTCACTGGTAAAACTGTTAGAGAGCTTTCAGGAGGGGGAAGATGGGCACTAGAGGTTTACCCCCGGGGGGAAATGAAGGGGTAAAAATATAAAACACGTCCAATTGAGCTGAAATATGGTACTCCGGTACCATGTCCTTTACAATAATGTTTTAAAAACTTGGATTGAAAATCGATTGGACAACCTGTGTGACATCAAGATGTTAAAAATACATAGTTCAATACAATGTATCTTCTCTACGGTGTCTACAATAACTTTTTCATGTACTTGAGTTTTCGAATGTATACCAGCCTGTAACATTTATATCTTTATAATTTTGAAATGTGCTGACAAGTGCTGAAATTAAAAAATTAAATTAAATGTTGTTTCATTGCATCGTACTGTTCAACTAATTCATGCAATTACCCAGAGTTCCCAAAAACTGGAAATGACAAAGCTTGATAATCGGGAAATAGGCCAGCACAAAGACCATCATTACATGTCTTCATTAAATGTCATAATTGTTCGCCTTCGAATTAAATTTTTATTCTTGAGTTTTTTGTTGGTTTTGATAGTCTATTTTATGTATAACACTACAGAAGACAAGAACAACAAAAGGGATTTTTTGCGAATGCTTGGGGACATTACCATTACTGTGATGGACTTTTATATCTTTCACTTCCCCGAAATATTTGTATTTACTTGCTTACACGATGTGCTTTAGATATTAAAAAGAGTGTTTGTTCTTTATGGAACAAATCATAATAGGAAATAAACATGCGTGCAACTGATGTGACAGCATATTCTGTGCATGATTCGGCAAATTAAATATAACCCATTAAATACTACAGCTACAAACACATATACACACAACTGTACAAGAATGGAACTTCCATGCAAAATTCCTGCGGTTATAGCATTTTTGATTCATAGGAATGACGATATTTTAACGATTTAAAAAATGTCACGCAATCCAACAATACCTATGGGCTATATAACACAAGTTGTAGATCACTCATTTATTATTTAACATTTATTTTTAACAATTTTCATCTCACGTACATAAATGTACTTCATTCATGGTATAAGACAGTTACATTTTTTTCTATGTGTAACAGGCAAACTATAAATTAATAATGCTGGAAGTGTTATTACTTGCGTTATTCTTTTGGTGGAGAACCCTTCCGTCCTCCTTTCCCATACTTCTTTCCGCTTATTTCCTCCCCTTCCTGGAATTATTAAACAAAAATGAAAAGTACCTGGAGCTTCAATAAGCCAAAATAATTCAACTGCAACTTACGACAACGTGAAAGGCTGCAGTTGACAGCAGCAACGTCAGCAGAATTCCTTTCAATTTCCAATCCATTTCAGCTTGTCTGCTGGCGAGGTGCAGAATATTTTTTTCTACCTATTAGTTAGGAATAAAAAGATAGTTCAACTGACTGATGCGACTGAATGCATAAATAAGTTCATTAATAAGATTTGTGATCAGTAGATTTTGCAATTTATTTTAATTATCACCAATCATTTTGCTATTTGCTGTTAATACTTTGCTTTTAATTAGTGTCGTCCAACAAATCACTATAAGTAATGACCTATATAATAATTATTATTTTGATCTTAATTGCATTACTACAAAATTCAATATGCGTTGTCTACCTAATGTCTAACGTGTTAGTTCGGTACATGTTATACACTAAATTATACGTACCTATCCCATCCATAGACAACTGACAACAAAGACGCATCCCAATTGGATTTTAATAATTCATACTTGCGATCTCATCTCTACTTACAAGTAAACTACTTCAACTGTCGCCTCCGGAATTGCCTGAGTTGGGTTTCACTATATGCAGTTTTTTGCGCTGAATCCAGTGGTGCCAATACTAAATGGGGCCATGGGTCTTCAACGTGGTAAGCGTAAAACCTCATGAATGAAGAGGCATTTAAAAAATTGTTTTAGCACTATTTACTAATTATCACCCGCCTGAGATGGCACACATTTGTTTTTGCGATTTCAAAACAAACTTCCAATGTTCCAATAATGGATTTTTAACATTACTTATCGTGTTCACCGCCTCTTTTACTTATTAGAACATATCCGCGCTTCCAAGAGTCCATTACGTTATTGATCAAACCTTGCAAAATTGTTACCTTACTTTTACAAGGCTTTATGGTGCACCAAACACCAACAAAATATTTGGTGCTTGTGTCAGGGACCTGACAGGGATATCTTTTTCTCTGTTGAAAGTAGTAGCTCACTTGTGGTTGATCTCGGTGCTTCAGAGGCAATTATTAAGAAGGTATCAGATGTGGTGGCCAGTGCCGTAGCTGGCTAAAATGGGGCCTGGAGAACACTAGCCCAATGGGCCTACAAAAGAATATTATATTTAGAAGTAGAAACTCACACAGTTTTATTTGCCACTTGTGGCTCCATTTATATCTTTTTTTCATGCTTTAACATTTTAAATTCAAAACGGCAAAAGCATTAGGTTTCATAGTATCTTATTAAAATTACTGGTTACACTGGTTTATTATCTTCCACATGTTCCCCGAGCCAAGTATCCTATGTTCCCCGTTTTCAAATTTTAGCTAAATAATTTATAACTGGTTTAGAACTACATTTACACATGTCACGCTTCTTTTTTATTAATTTTAATATTTCAGTTTTTCCGATTTTGAAGACAGAAACGCTTGTATTAATCTCCCAACTCATTCTAATTTCCAGACTGTAAATTTTTAGGTATTTACATATTTCTAATGAGTTCGCCGATCGACCTACGCTCAAGTATGCATCCATATCACATTAAAATAAGTCGCTTGCGAGGCATTTATTTTCACTTTTTTTTACCTATTTTAGCTTTTTTGTGCATAATTGCATATTTAGGCAAAAATAAACGAATATTTGCATAAATTTGCATTTTATAATCAAATATGAAAGATTGTAAGCATACAAGATAAAAATGGAGTGAACTACTTACAATTTATGAATGATAATAAGCAGCTTGCCTTCATTTATCACTCATTTAGCCACTATAAACTAATATTTTCTGTCAATTCAGAGTAGTTTTCTATTCGGTGTACACTATTTTCTATTTTAGTTTGTAGCATTGACCTGCATAGTCTTCTATTCGGTGTACACTATTTTCTATTTTAGTTTGTAGCATTGACCTGCATGTAAAGTTTTACTGTTTTACTAAGAGCATTATTTTCTAAACCATAATTAACTTATATTTAAAATCTACAACAACGGCTAGAAGGAAATGCGGCTCAACAAAGCTGACATCAGTGGAAGTTAAATGTAGTTTTATTATGGAGAAATCTATCGGCCAGAAAACAATGTTTTAGTGTAAAGAGCCAGCGTTGTTTGTCATTACAAGAGGAATGTGAAAGACTCTAATTTAATTGATGTGTTTTATAGTTTTTATGTAAATATTCTACATTTTGTTGCAAAAAACGACTTTTATTTGCATATTTTCTTGCCTATTTTGCCATTTTTTGGAGCATAAATAGGCGCCTATTCTCTTCATTCATTGCACCTAGAAGTTTACAGTCTGATAATTTCTAAACTTGGCCTTGGAACCGCCATTTTTATTTGTTTGTAATTTTAAGAAAATATGACATCCTCTAAAACCTACAATACGAGAATTACTAAGTTTCAGATGGTATATTTAAACCAGGGGCGTACACAGGATGGAGCACCTGGGGCACGTATCCCCGCCACATGTTTGAACAGTATTTTTTTAAAATAAAAATACCATAAGCCTAAACATTCCTATTATCATGTTGTTGATTGTCGTATTAATCTTATTTGTGCTTTTCATATTATATTTCCTTTCTTCAAAATTATTTGACCATTTGATACACCAATGCTCGTGAAATAGTAGATGGCGGATGATGGCGCTGGCTTCATACTGGGCCTGATTTATCACTACAGAAAGAAGCTGTTTATAAAAATACTACAAAATATATTAATTTTATATTAATCTAATTGAGTTTATTGTTTAATTTTCAAAGTACATCGATTAGTTAGTATTGTAGTTGCTTGAGTGTACTACGTATTATTAGAGACCAACGCAATTAAATGAGTCGTGCCATGTTGAATACTAGTACAAACATAAACGTAATGTTTTCTAGATAACAACGAATAATGATAAATTTAGGCATCATTTAGCAACGAGTTACTGTACAAGATGACATAATAGGAACACGACATAACTGGATGAAATGCATGAATGCTTCTGTGAAATAATAAAATACCAACGACCGGGTTCTCTGGATGCGTTCAAAGAACGTCTCAAAAGTGCCTAATTTTATAATGAACAAATGTCGTTTCTTTAGTCTATAAGTTAAATTACATGAATTTATACGAATTAACCGTCTCGATGAACACATAATGCCGTAATTACAGTTTTATCCCCCCAAAATATGCACTGCACTCTGAAAAACATCATTCGTAACTAGAAGTTGTATTTTCTACTGATTTTCTGCATTCGGCGCTGATGTCATTGAAAGAATTCTTTGCTGAACTTATATGTAAGAAGCTTGTATTGTAATCCGTGGAAGAAAACAAGAAAAAATATCGTAGTTCTGCTTCTAATTTTGAATCAAGTCTGAAATTCCAAATCCATCGTATCACAAAACAGCATCTGTGCCTTAGATAAAATGTTGCGCCTTTACTAAATGTGTGTATACAAAATTAAACTCGGCGCCCCAATACCCCGCCGCCCCACCGGCGCGGGTAATATTTCATATATGGGCAGCTATGAACACCAATCCCGCCCCCACACGTACTGTTTAATTTTTGTAATCAAGTTTCTTAGCAGTGAACTTTGTTGGGTAAAAATTCAGTTTGTTGCGCAATACTTACTAACCGTTTATGGTATAAGTATACTTCATTTATACGGGCTCCGCCCCCCCTTCATTTTATAAATAAACTTATGGTTTTCAACTTTTTTGGTCAAGTATGCTTCTTGTTATTCATAAATAGTTGTTGTCTTAGTTCCACATGTTTGTATTTAAAACCTTACCCCAATTTCTCTATGGGAAATTTAAAAAAAAATACAAGAGTTGTTTGCACATATACAATTGATGGACATTCTAATGGTATATTAGTCATGACTGTCAACTAATACTGTGGGAGGAGTTCTGCTAACATACTATGTAACCCAAAAAGTGAAAGTGAAATACATGTAAAGTAAATAGGAAAAACTGAACTCTTCCATTGCCCCATAACGCAAAATTGGAAAAATCAAAATGTGGTGTACGCCTGTTTCTCTTTGGAGTGCTAATATTGGTCCATTTTCTATATATCGTACATACATTCGGGCAAAATATTTGTCTTGATATTACAAATCAATACACATGAATCCACTTGCATCTCTTTCTCCATGACAACCTTCAGACCGACTGAGATTACAGTTGAAATGTTATATTAATGTCCATATTATTGCTAGCAGTTAATAAAAAGTCATCTTACTTGAACGCTACAAATAAAATTTGATCAAGTTTTTTTTTCAAACTGAAGACGTTTGTTGGGAGCCAACTGACCTCAGTGACACAATCCAATACAGGGTGCCAATACAATACCTTATACCCTCCTAGACCGATGCCATTCAATTCGCATACATTTATATAAATTATCTCTAACACAATAAAGCTTCTATAATCGCCATCCAATGAAATTTTATATTTGGGGTCTCATATAAATGACGGTAACCTTTGTATCCTGCCAGCTAAATGAACCACAAAAAGTGAAAAAGAAAGGTATCATATGAACGCCATAAATCAACGAAAATACATTAGTATGGTTTTACATGTGTACAAACATTACAGATTACTAGTTATTAATGAATCAAAATTTAAAAAAATAGACGAAAGTCAACTTGATTAGAAAGGGAAACCTTGAAAAATATTTAGTTTTACAAAAATATTACATGAACATCATACTAGACAAACAGTTACTAAAAAGACTAAAACAGTGTCACTTGTACTGACTGAGATTCGACTTTCTGCTAGAAACAATTACATTACAACTAACAACTTATTCTGCACTTCCTGATTTATCTGTTACTGACAACAAATATCTTGTGTGAACATTGTTTTATGACGGCGTTTGAATCTACCAAATTAAGAATAATCAAGAGCTTATAATCGTTGCACATAAATTTTATTACTACTGATTCATGGTAGACGGTAATAACCAAAATATCCGTGTATTTTTCATCTATTTGTATCCTTTTCCAATTGATCGTATGCCAACACTATTTAGACGGACCTCGCATGAATGTATTTTTTCACACACCTTGATTTGATTTACTCAAATGATTTCCTCAATTAAATGCGATGGCAGTGTATTGTGCAACCATGATATATATAAAAACAGGGCAGTCAATAATAGTTCTCTCTAGACTCATCTAACAAATCGCTGTTTCGCTTTTGGGAAAAGTATAAAAAAATTCAAAACATTTTGTGCTTCCAAAAGTATTGTAACAAATGACTTTTAAAATACCAACATTTTTTGCTCCTTTACGAGTATTAACGCAAAATTTCAACAATTTCTTACCAACTCCGTTTATGCGTCATCTTAGGAGTTATCTTGGCTGGACGATTCGTCCAGGACGAATACTGAGAAACTGGGTAAACTTTGCTATTAAGGCGTCCGCATTAGCAGTTTTTGAATTTCTTCGATCCCTTCTTGAACTAACTCACAATGCCAGTATTTCCCAACTCACTCCATACGTTGACATATGCGAGCATTTAACCGGTCAGGTTGTGTTACCTCAATTCGTGACAAATGAAGGCAACATTATGAAATCAAGTAATTGTCAAATAACTTCAATGGAAAAACTATAGAGTACACTTGAATTTATTCATATTTTAGGCAGTTCATAATCAAGAGACAGCTCATTCTCTCACAAATTACATTATAATGAATGACAGTGAAAGGACAGAGAAGAGTGACCTAGCTTGTAGGGAAGTTTGTCAGAAACGTGCAGTGAAAACAAGCAGATTAAAAGATAATTTTAAACTGGCTAGGAGCGGTGCTTGTGCTGTGATGACGTATAAGTTTTGCGGAGGTGGCGTTGTGATGGTAACAGTGATTGTGTTCCGGACAAGCTTAGTTGCGGCAGTAATATAATTTTTGACGGGTCCAGTTGGCGCTTGTAATTTCTCTATTTACCGGCATCTTTCATAGCCTTAGAGAGACCCAAGATGGAATTGATCACTTCCGAGTTTCTCTTGTTTTGTTGAGATGGGTAGGGCAAGCCGCCCATGTAACCAAAAGGAGAAATACGACGGGCCTTCAAATATCTCTGGAGGAGCAATTCTGCAGTCTGGAAAACAAAATATAACATTGAAATTCCCAAAGAATCTGAGATGGATATACATAACGACAAATAACTAAATTATTACACTTTTTTTACCTCAGGATCAATATTATCCCCTTGGTTCGACATGCCCTGTGCGGATGTTCCCGTGGCAGTGACGGCAATCACTACGACCGCCACAAACAAACTCAACCACAAACTCCTCATGATAAAAATTTCAGTCTTTTCGAAAAAAAAACTCAGGAAGCAATAAAAATCGGTCGAAGGAAATAGGTGGGTATGTTGCACGATGGAGATGGAAAGAGAAAATGAGGTGAAGCCCCAAAACTGCAAGCCGTTTTTATAGATAAAATGTCTGGAAAATTCAGTCTACTTTTGTCTAATCGCTTTCTTCAATCGAGATGTACTTGTGTGGGATGTACAAAAATTGACAAAATGTGTTACTGAAGCACATGATTTTAATAATAATTGGGTGTAATGAAGCATCTGATTGAAATAGTAATCCGGTTGTCGTGCATTAGCATTACATGGCACTACACACCAAAGCAGAGAAAGCGTATGCTTCCGCTTCATTGGCTTTTGTAATCGAACCAGCGCTTCATTTGACTCACAACATGACTCCAATGGTAGCTTTGCTCCGATAATGTCACATTAATAGATTTTCGCATTCTATATGTATTAACTACTACTGCTAGTTTTAAGTGAATAAAATATGGTAAAAGGTAAAATGATAAACCGTCTTTATAACAACATGATTTTTAGATAGAAGCTTTATCGTATGTACTCCCAATGTTCCAATACAGCCACAACGCTTTAAACATTATGCCGACTCATGTACTGTCGGGGAGACATGCTGGGAAAACATAACCACCTTGATTTAAATGTATGATTTTATTATCGTCTAATAAACCTGAACTGCATGTGACAGTTTCCCAATTGAAAATGTGATTAAAACTTACAAGTAAAGGCATTTAACAACTACACCGAGAATGAGCCAAATTTGGTACTGTAGTATAGTACATGACCCGCAGAATCTGATGGTGTCGGTCCCACAAGTGAATGTGGTCATGTGTGCGATCCACGAGGTCATCAATTTTTGAA
>JAHZNE010002641.1:0-18120 GCA_027744055.1 Callyntrura sp. NNG-2020 | reverse complement strand
GGTGGAGGAATGGCGATCAGGCTGATGCGATGGTATGATGGTAGTAGTGGCGTCCTCACTCTCTCTCCCTCATTTTCTCTGTTTATTGAACAGACATTTGAAATTTTACTGCGCTTTTTTGGTAGCAGCTGAAGTGCGAGAGTAGCTGTAGCGAAGTCAAACGTCTCTGGGAGTAAAAACGAAGCACCGAAATGCTTGAAGTATTTATTTATATTTATTTATGGGGGCATACATCAAAACGCAAGTTTGTCTAACTGATTGTCAGCCAGACAGTTATCATCATCCGCAGCAGCATCAACGTCACTGTGTATTACAGCAAATATCAAAAAGTAAATTGGCTCATCAGACAAAAAAAAGAAGAGAAGAAATCTGTTAGTTTATGCTCGTAACTTTTTCTGCTGTCAGCAGTAGTGCCGAGGTTTGCTACTCGCAGTTGTCTTATTTATAAACTGTTGATAAAATGTGATTCCACGACGGCTTCAAGAAATTCGAGATTTTGTTGAACTTTTGAAAATTCCATATCATTTGACAGTGGCTGTGTTTCGTATCGGAACTGTTATTATTATCGCGGCTACGAGTACATCTGCAAGGAGGACAGAGAGAGAGAGAGAGAGAGAAACATTGCGAGAAAAAATGTAAAGAGACATGGTAAGGTAGCATGTACCCCGTAAGACTGACACTTGTTTAGAGATTGTTGCCTTTTGAGACGAGCATTTTCTCATTTGCAAAGTACAAGTTTAACTGGGTACGTACAAAACATGCTACACGTGACAAGAACAAGCTGCTTTGTAGCCAGAAAATTGTAGGAGAACGGAGCGAAAAAAAAATTAAATGTGGTTTTCGTCAGATAGGTACGTGTACGTAAACACAGCAACAGGGTAACAGATAAGAAACTCAAAAACATGTTTACCCTTTACTCTTTTATCAGTGCCATTTGATTTTTTCGCGATTCCCACAACATTTTAAGCATCATCATCACCCGGTAGACGGTACAAGTTTTCCCAATGGCGACCCATAAAACAAAGTATGGGAAACGGGGTGTCAGTTGACATTGCGATGAAAATGAGGACATTTTAAAAATTAGTTTATTGCAATAATTATACTCTGCCAAATAAAACTATTCAATAAAGCGGAGTGATCTGGTTGGTTGTTACGGACTTCCACATTTGTATCCTCGCTATTTCCTCCCATTCCCCAGCAGTAATAAGTAATACACAGGAAAATGATGCCAAGAAAGTGTAAATCTATATGGAGCAGGAAAAAAAGTTCAATTTAAATCCCCCTAATTTTCCTTCTAATGACGATGTGTCATGGAATCAAGTTTTTTTTCTCCTACAGTTTCTTCCCTTTTCCCGATAATACCACTGACGATATGTTGTTGCTTCTGATTCCATATAAAATGCCTATAAACAGCGTAATGATCAACAAATCTGCTCTCTGTGCTCTGCGTGTATCTACAAAAAGTTCAAATGTCGTAATGCTCTCTTTTCCCAGTCAATACCAATACCCCTCCAACAACGAACGGAGAGGAGGGATAAAATAGAAAGTCAAATTTCACATCATGAAAAAAAATCTCATGAATACGATGGTACGCATTTTGGGATGTCGGCAAGGGAAGCTGCACAATGCCCTGTAATAATGAATCAAGTAAAATAGTGAAAAAGGGTTATGTATTCCATATTACATATACAAGGCATCTAATTTTATAGCCGTCATGCAAGCATTCGTTTATCGTTGCCAAGCCAAAAAAAGTGCACACACACACACACGACAAGATGATACATTGTTGTGTGCTATACACAAGCTGTGTGTAACATGACTTAACTTATTTGATCAGATCAGCATGCTGATGATGACTATCATCAGGGCTGTTGTCTGGGGAGATCAGCAATAGGAAAAGGAATTCCTGGTATTTTTTATTTTCTAAAATATATGTACCAGAGCAGCAGCAGCAGCAGCAACCACGACGATCAATGACGAAATGAGGAATATTTTTTGAAATGTGTGTTGAATTGGTGCTTCCCTAACCCACCACAGCAGTTGCACCACCAAAGCAGCATTACAGCAGTTTTTTGAGCTAGTGGTGCTGTGTTGTTTTCTCTCCTGGGTAAAAAAATACTCCATCCCACAAGTCGTGTACTATGTACTGCGTGTGCCCCATAGTAATGTGTGGATACTACTTATTGTGTATGCGAAAGAAAAAAAAATAATGTAAACTTTTCTGGATGGAAAAATAAACTCTTGATTTAGTCAGTTTAAACTAGGTAGCTACAGAGAGAGAGAGAGAGTAAAGGGACAAAAAACACAAATGGATACATACAAACTTTTACCCGCCAGTTCATTTATCAGCAACAGACTGACGGTGAGCTTTTTTTGCTTATTCACATCATCATCATCATGTTGCAAAGATTCAATATCCAGACGGAAGATTTTTTGGTATGTGACCTTATTTATTTTTAATACCAATCTCGTCAGGGAGAAGATGATGTAGATGATGATGATGATGATGAGGGAGCTGTTGGTGGTAGTGGGGGATGGTGTGTGTCACGGCGACGGCGACTGTTTTTAAAATCTAAATAGTTCATCTTCTGCTTGTATTGAACTGACACAGTGGATTTTTCTTGGATGAAGACTGGAGCTTCGTCTTCTTTTTTTCCTTCTGGAACCTGCTCCCGTAATGTTATGCTTTACGTAGGGTTGTTATTAATATTATTATTATGCTCGTGTCTTGTACTCCTATAAATATGTGCAAGCACAACGTGTAAAGAACAGGTCTTTTATTGCTGGATTATTGCTACTACACGGTGGCCCTTGTTTTTTCCCTCCGTTGGTTCCTTCTTGCAGTTTGCTGTTATTATGAATATCCAGTCATGTAACAGGAATGGAACCATGATAACAGGGAAAAGTTAAGTAAAATATGCGTTTTGATAGACTCTTCTCTTCCCACCGGTGAATCCATGTTCCACTTTTAAACTCTTCTATCTACTTATGCGCATCATCATGGCTGTTGACAATTTCCGAAAAGGAATTTCACCAATTTACCCTTCCTGACTTGCATAGAGTGCCATAGCCGTATCCTTTATCTTGAGTGTAGTTGGGTTATAAAAAAGTATCCGCAGTAATCCCGGGTTACTTTATGCAATCATATTATACCACACGAATGTAGAGAAGTAGCGGAAGCAGTTAAAAATCCTAGTTTCTTGTTTGATTTCATTAACGTGGTTGCCTCATACCAACTTTTGTTCGGCCATAATTCTTTTCTGTCAGATTTGTCCCGGGGACGGACAAACATCCTTATCCTCATAGAGTTGCTATCATTAGAGGGTATTAAGAAGAACAGTAAAGTTCCTCCTCGCAAATTGTGCACAGCAGCAGTAGCAGTTTGCTTACTGGCTTCCATCAATAACTGTACGTGTGCTTTCTGAAGCATTCGGTCGCGCTTCTGACTCTTTAACGTCAATAATGTTTTTCTTTTATGGCTCCACTGCGCTAGGTGTATGCCATGGCCGACTTTATGCTCCATTTTGAAGCTTTTAAAAATATTTCTTTTATTTTGGAAAAAAAGTGCTCAGGAAAAAATAAAATAAGAAAGTCGAGTACCGATTCCTTACATACTCCACGTTTTATCTAGGAGAAAATAATGAAATAACTTGAACAACTTGTCTGTACATTGAATACTTTTTACAGTATCTGTATTAAATATTGAAAATTTTATTTGTTCAGCTGGAACACGACCAAGGTAACGCTACACTAAACTAGTTCATGCAGAGAGAGAGAGAGAGAGAGAGAGAGCGAGAGCGGAGTGAGGTGAATGAAATGCCATGATATGGCTGGAAGGAAAAGGTCAATATGTATGAGGATATAGATATATATCTGTTTTGTGCTGATCTGGTTGTCGATTTTTCCAATTCAGATAGAAAATGTTTCGACAATCATTATTAAATAACTTAAATGTACATCGTATATTCGACATTGGAGTGAAAAAAGAGGCAAAAAATGTGCCTCCCGACGGCATAAAAGAAGAAAGTTTAGACAAAAATTCAGGGAGAGAAAAAAATGTTTTGTTATTTTTTTTCTCCAGAGTTCCCTTTTTACCGGTGGAAACTGGTTTTTTTTCAGCAGAAAGTGTCGTGATTGTTTGGAGTGCACGAGGAGAAAGTAGAACTACAACAAAAATTCTACATACATTAAAAAAACTTGTTAACAAAGTTTCTGTGTCTTCAAGTGAAATAAATGGGGAAAAGAAAACCGGTACCTTTGATACTTTCTCTGAAATGCGACTCTTACCCTCTGTGTCGAATTTCTCTGTTTTTTCTAAAGGCGCCCAGTCAATTGCCGTCAAATGACCAGCAATCTGTACCATGTCAATGACGATGGTCATAAGACTTTTACAATGACAGCGTCTATTATCCTTTGCATGTCATGTATGTAAAGGGTCATCTAACAAAGAGGTAAAAAGTGTACTACACACGCCCATAAAAAGACAAAGTACACGATCGTTGGAGCAAAAAGTAAATGTTGTAGAGAGTTGTAGAGAGAGAGAGAGAGAGAGCAAGAGTTGCACAATAAGCATACCTTTACCAGTCAACCATGTGTAGATAAAAATTTAAGTTTCTTTTCCTTTTCTCGTTCCATTGACAAATTAGAGACGGTAAAGAGTCGCAACCCGGGGAGAAAGAGGGCTGGAGAGAGAAAAAAGGAAAAATCCTGTTGAAGGAAAGGAGTAAACCTTCAAAAACCGTTCACTACGCTGAGCATTTCTTTTTCCCAAACTTTTTAAAGTGAAAGCATATTGTTGCAGTGCAGTGAATTACACAGGTTTTATTTTTTTAAATACAAGAAATGCCAAACAAAGTTAATACTAAAAGCACATTTATGTAGGTATCTACCTTTTTGACGTTTTCAAGCTCCTCCTATGAAAGGAGAGGTAACCGTGTAGAAGGAAAGGAGAAAAAAGCGAAGGTGGGTGTCATATGAGCACATCTCCTTATTTTCGTAGTGCAGTACAGAAAGAATAATATCACGGGGAATAAGTGGAGAAGGAAGTCCCTCTTTATGGTTGGTATGCACGTTTTAAAAGCAGGAGCGAGAGAGAGAGTGAAAGCGCGAGAGGAGAGAGAATAGGAAGAAGCCAGAGTAACTATAGAGGTTTGAAGTATTTAATAAGGCACCAAAATACATAGTTGTAAGTGTTGTTAACACAGTCAAGTGTTACAATGGGAGAAACGAGATGTCTACTTTTTCTCAAGTTTACTTGAAACAAACGTCGAGATAGACAGAAGAGGGAGGAAGAGAAAAAAGGGAAAGCTTTTCATTGTCACCTTTACTTTCTTTCTTGCTTCCTACCTGCTCCATTCTCCTCCCAAAGCATACCACAGTGCATTTTTGTTCCCTGTGTACAGACATCCATATATGTAGTTTCTCTCTCTCTCTCTCTCTCTGTTTACATTGCACAGAGGAACAAGTAAATTCTCCGACAAGCCAATCTCCCGTAGTAATTTTGAAGGAAAAAAATACATCTTCTGTGGGACAAATGTAAAATGCAGCTACTCGTGTGCTAGACACGTGTGAGTGTGATCACGAGAAAAAAGTACGACAAGGGTGATGTTAGTGTAAATAACGCCCAGATTACACGGAACTTTCTTTCCTCTTCCCATTTTTTTCCCTCGCATGTAACTTATCTCCTTCTCTTATTTCATTCTCCGACTCCTCTTACTACTTAATAAATAATGTAATGCAGATTGATAAATCTATAGTAGACATATCCATTCGTCATCTCGGTTGTTGCTTGTACATCCCGTACCCATATTAATCTATACAGAGACCCCGACTCAGCACTTTTCTTGCTCCCGTCACTGGCGTAAGCTATCAAACAATCAGAAGATGATTCAGCAAAGAGGTAGGTAGGTAGGCAGACGGAAAGAAAAAAGAAAATAGGGAAAGGTATGCATGAATCATCATCATCATCATCAATTGAATCCTTTCCATTCCCATTTTCTCGGTACAGAGCACCAAGTTGGAAGGAAGGTAAATGGTAGGGATCATGCTGATGAAAAACGAAGTACTACTACTTGTTTAGCCGGTGAAGCAAAGATAAGAGAGGCAAAACGAGACGGCAGGTAAAATAAGGAAATGGTACAAGGATGAAGAAGAAGAAGAAGAAGAAGAAGAAGAGAGAAAAATGCGAGCATTCCAAATTATATCCAGTATTTGAGCCTCTAAAGGAAGCACGACTAGGCTCGTCTCGTCTCTAAGCATTAGACGGATTGTATTTACACTTATTGTTGTGTATGCTTGATAATCGCGATCGCTTCAACTCATCGCCAATGTACTTTGACTTGACATTTTAGCGCGATGAATATGTGTATGTGTGTGTAGATTTCGAATGTGAATGGGCGTTTGTGTGTGTTTGTTTGTATGTGAGTCAGAGTCAATGTTAGCTTTTGATGGTTCAATGGGTTTTTTCCTATTGAAATGCTGCTGCTCTGTTGCACAACTCGTATTTCCAAAGAAGTTACTAAATTCCTCTTTAAATCTCCTCTCTCTCTCTCTCTCTCTCTGGTATAGTTTTTTGAAGGAAGGAAATTTTGCCATTCAAGATGTCTAGATATATATGCATAGTGAAATGGCTTTGATGGTGGAGATGGAGGTATGTATATAATACCTGCTGCTCCTCTATGTCATGTCACGCCACTCTGCAGGTAAAATTCCCAAGGAATACAGGAATTCCTTTCTTGTTTGCCGATGATATACACATTCTTTTGCTGACAGTGTCACATGCTGACTGGCTCATTCATTTGTAATCTTGACTGCGTGGTGGAATGTGAACACGGCAGAGAGTGTCGTCGTCGTCCTGTACACAATACAATACAGTTACAGAATCACCACCACTTGAAATTTTATCTTGTCACGGAAACATACCCGTTTTTTGTCTATTTCTCCCGGGAAAACAGTCCCCAGTTGTGTCCTTGTTTTTCACAAAATTATCAGTTAAACACACGGTTGTGCATTTTTTTTACACAAAAAAAACGACGGGGACGTTTGCATAATTAACTGTAGTCAGCGAAAAGGGCAGCAGCAGCATGCACAGGTGTTAAAACAGATGGTGTCGGAACAACAAAAACAAGGAGGAAATTGAGCGACGAGATGAAAAGTGTGTTTTTTCCCATTTTCTTTGTTGTTAAATCTGCATGTTTGTTGAAGCGACTAGTAAATATATGGAGGAGGGGCATGGCATGCCTGAGAAATATATATAAACAAGAACACTGTTTCTCTTTCTCTCTCTCTCTCTCTGTCAGATGCTATATGGCGAGAGCAACATAGAAAGCAGGAATCTTTTCCATTTGTTTCCCAAAGTGGAAGTGAAAGGAATCCCAGAAGAATGCTCATCTATTTTCCCCGACTACTTCTCTCCCTTTCTCTCACTATTTCTCTTTCCCCGTGAAATGTTCAGATATTTATGCATATAAAGAGATAATGTTTAGCGTAGATGCAGAACTGCATGTCTTGCTTCCGAATGCAGGACTAGTAGTAGTAACTGTGTGATCCCCACGGACTTGTCTTCTTTCAAAGCCTGTATCTGCTTTACAAGTCCTAAATCCAACCTCGTAGTCCACTTCTTCTTCCTTTCTGCTACTTCCCCTCCGTCAGTCACCACCACCACCGCAGGTACCTCCACAGCCCCGGTTTGTGTAACATTATAAATATGCATACCTACTTATGAATACATTTCAACTTTGTTTCTCTCTTCAGTCATTCACTGTCCAAAGGAATCAACTTGAATGAATGGTGATGGTCGGCTACACCAGGTAGAAACGAAGGAGCCTTCCACTTTATTTATATTAGCAGCAGCAGAGTAGTGTAACCCCTTTTTTGTTCCAAGCCGTGTAGTAGTGTGGTGTCCTCCTGATCAGAGACCACTTCCGCTTCAACAGCAGTAAAACTACAACGGAACAACAAGGAAACAATTTAATGGAAAGAGACTTTCATTACCGGAGCAGCCAATCACCCTTGTTTTAAAACGAACGCTTGAGGTATGTCTAGAGTGAAATTTTTTGAAGAGTACCAATTCGTGCAGTTGCCGCAGTATCGTTGAGGAGTAAAAGCTCTGGTTATGTAGCAGGAAGGAGGAGGAAGGTGTACGAGCTAAATGGGAAGAAATTAAATGAAACGAAATAAAATGCGTGAGCGCACACAACACTCCAATGGGGATCCTTGTGCTGTCTGTGTGTGTGGGTGTGCGTGGGATAATGCATTTATTGTTTGGGTGATACGAACAAGGAGACATGAAATGGAAAAGTGCATTTTCTTCCCTCTTCTCTTCTTCTCCTTCCCAACATTACTCCCAACGACGTCAAGAACTTTGGACGGCTCAATCCATCAAAAATGAGCCCATTGTCAGTTTGATTGAGTTGTATAATTTATGAGATGCGTTTTTTACCTTCCATCATTCTCCAACTACATATATATTCCTACATAGTATCGCGTCCCACTGCTGTACGTGTGCCCTCTGCGTTGCCCACATCCCGTATAAAATGCTGCCACAAGCAAATCCATAAAGTTTCCCGATTTCCGCTTCCTTCCTCCTTCCTGTTATAGCTGTGTATGTGTTTGCCTCTCTTGTACTCTGTCTTTATGTCATTTTCAAGGTTACCCGGCTCCAAACCGATTTCCTGCATCATTCATTGTTGAACGAGCGCACTAATACACCGAAATTGACATGGTATTATATAGACGATACTACCCGTTATATATACCCCACAACAGTTGCTACGACAAGTAGTTGGAATGGTGGTGGTGTTGGAGTTGCCCGTAAAAGGGAATCGCATCCTTGTGGTATTGAGTTGAGTAAGAAGACAGAGGTAATACATAATTCTTTTGTGTGTTCCTCCGAGAAAAAGGGAAGAAAAGGAGAAACGGGAAGAAATCTGAAATGATGGAATTTTGTGATAAATGCAGACATTAATTTTCTTTCTTGGTCGGGAGGAAAGGCGAGGAACAAGAAGGAAATACCAGAGTAGTGCTGGAGAGAGAGAGAGAGAGAGAGAGTCAGAGTAAAAAACAAGTTGTTCTTCTTGACTCTCTCGCTATTGCTGCAGTACTGGTGATTGTGGTCCCCGTATGTAGTAACTTTTACCCGTCACACTGAATCAAGCAAAGTCGTCCTTCCATCAAGTCTGATAAAGTATCATAAATAACTTGGCTGGCAATGTTGGAGGCTTCTTCCAAGGAACGAGCCGCTAGTAATGATGATGATGATGACGATGATGATGATGATTATGACAATGGTGCAACCGTGGACGACTCTCTGTGTACAAGATTACGTGTTACGTTTACACGTAATCAACCAAATTGATCAGTTTTACTCAATTGTTTTTCGTCTTTACGTCGCCTCCCAGGCACCAAGTACAGGAGAAGAAGCCATTTTTGGACCAGTGACAGAACTCGAAA
The DNA here is from genome assembly GCA_027744055.1 of Callyntrura sp. NNG-2020. Lineage (NCBI taxonomy): Eukaryota > Metazoa > Arthropoda > Collembola > Entomobryomorpha > Paronellidae > Callyntrura > Callyntrura sp. NNG-2020. Next base: position 8,670 of record JAHZNE010002641.1, on the reverse strand, counting down.
GAAATGATGATAGCGTTTGTTTCGGAGAGTGTGCGTAAAAGTTTGGTAGTTTTTTCCCTCTTGTTTGTTAGCTCCCCGTCTCTCTGGTTGAGCGGGGTGAAAACAGGGGGAAAACTTGGAGAAGACTACACAATTAGCTAGACAAGCTGGTGATACCGACCCGCTCTATAAGGATAGTCGTCATTTTATTTTGATATTGCAAAAACGTCATTATCACAAGTGCTCCGAACACTTGGCCATTGACGAAAAGAAGAGGCGAAAGAAAGTTATGAAATTTTTGCTTCCATCAGCTTTTGTCTCAGTGACAACCCTGTTGGTTGTTGGTACTTCACCAGCTGGTGAACTGGAGCTTTGGTCTGAGGAGGACGGCGGAATGTGTGTGTGTGTGTGTGTGTGTGTATGGTGGTGGCACATTTTCGTAGGCGGCAGTTTGCTGCAGAGCACAGTGTTGCTTGAACTTTGCTTCTTTCTTCCACTTCTTTTCACGTTTCAAGTTGGTTGAAATGGACGGAAAAGTTTTTCTCTGCTGCTACTCAAGTATCGCGGAGGACGGTGGCGTTGTTGACGAAGAAGAACTTGGAAAGTAGAAAATAGACGCGGCTTTTCCCATATTTTGTACGACTCCTTTTACCACTGCGGTTTTCCTTCATTTTCCTCGGTAAGAGGAGACAACGGAAAGAAACGCTCTACACAGCAGGGCTGTGGAAGAGGAGAAAAAGAAGCCTGCCTGCCAACAGGCACCTAGCAACAAAAATAACAATAGTTCTGAACCACTTATATGGCTAATATTATTAGGTATTTATTACGGCGATATTAAAGTAATAAGGGAGCGAAGCAAGTACCAGCTACCCTACAACTGGTAAGTAATTCTTGCGGTGATCGTACCGGCGGTGCTGGTAGTGGTTTCTCGATAACAACCCGAAATACAACAACAACAGTAACAACAGAGAAACATTTTATCAGCACTCAGCAGTAGAGAGAGAGCAGCACTTAGAATGGGAGAAGGCTGCTGGTGGTTATGATGATGATTAGGACGATTTTAAAGAGGAAAGCAGGGAAAATTGTAAGAATTTTGGGTTTATTATTGCGAGTGGATGATGATGTTCCGAGTGTATTAAGACTGTTGAGACAGGAGTAAATGTAGTGCTCAATAAAAGCGTACTTACTTGATTTGTCTTGTCGTCGTCGTTCTGCCACCACTTTTCGTATTTATAGCTGAACACATAAAAGTGAAAAGAATGGTAATAAAAGTGAAAGTGAAAAGGGAAAGAGCAAATGAGAGAGAGAAAGAAGAGAAGAGTGTATGAGGTGGTCCTCCCTGGAGAATTTACATTCTAATGATGATGAGTGCGTTTCGTTTTCGGTAATTAAATTATGAAGTAAATTAATCACCCTAATTGAGACGTATTCTCCCTCCTACCCCCGCACCACACCACTACCCTCACCACTCACCACACAGGAGGGAAGCACAAACAAAGTTGGGCGAGGGAAAACCTGCAACTTTGATGGCTGTGATGAGAAGGATGGTCGGAGTGTGTAATAGGTGTCCACGCATATTGCCGGGTTTATTCCAAACGTAGCCCATCGTGTTAAATATACGAAAAGGTCGAAAATATAGAGTCGTCTTAACTGTTAAAAACATCCATAAAGAATTATTAGCAATTTTACTGTTATGGGATACACATTCTAAGTAAACAGCAACACGTAACATATTAATCGAAACTATTAAGGAAAATCAGGAGCAAGGGGGATTTTACAGCGATTTTTCATTTTGACATTTTATAATTAACGTAATGGCCCTCTCCACACTACCTGTATTTTATGGCAGCCTCCATGTTTCGAGTGAATACGGCATTTGTTGGAGCATCAAGAGGAAACTTTTGTTCGATATTATTGCATGCAAGAAACATGGCGGTTTTCCAGTCAGAGAATGCACGTGTGTAGCTGTCCAAAAAAGTTAAAATGCAGAGAAAGGAAATGTTACCTTGAACCGGTGTGTGTAAAGGCTGACGGGGTGATAGGACCGGAAAAAATTAACTTGTGGATTGAAGTGAAATGAAAAATGAATATCGGATAAGACATTCGGAGCGACTTGGACACAAAATTTATTACTTTTTTTGGTATATGCAGATTCGGGCAGTTAATAAGCAACAGTCCGGCAAACCGAGGACATTGCCATTGCAGCATAAACTTTTTTTTACTCAAATTAAATCAGATCAAATGTACCAACATTTCTTAAATTTGTACGAATTCCACCATAATAATACGCTGTCTTAGTTGGAAGCTCTGAACAGCTAATTTGTGTGACTGGTTCGCGTTTCTGCTGACAGAAGAAGGTGTGACCCAACCTGTTTTTAAGCGCCTTTTCCAACGCGAAAGGTGGGGTAGACCCAAAGATTGTTGTTTTGTCACTAAATTCCTGCCTGCTGCGATTGCAACATCTCGCCGGAAAAGAATGCGCCAGCAATTGGCTTAAATAATAAATGCCAATTATTCATATTATAGGGATAATTAGCACCCGGTAGGCTTGATTCAATAGGGTATACTTCATGGAAGTACATGACTGCCACACTAAATGGATTTTTCCCATTATAATGCTCCCCTTCCTGAGGATTGACTTCTGGCTGAAACTTGTTCCGTAACTAGTAGCGCACATTCTTGCTACTTTTCCGGCTTCTTATATCACTCCTACATTGAGATATTCCACATTAGGCAAAATGCGTTTCGCAAAACTTTTTTCTCTGTGGATAATTAACTTAACGACAATTAGTACGGCAATCAAATTACGGCATTGAAAGAGTCATAAGAGGGAAATGTAGGACAGGTAGGCATTTGCAGGGAGGGAGGGCTCTTTATTATTTTTTATTTTTCCTCCTCAACAATGTAGAAACTTGCTGGTAGAAACATCGTAGAGTTACTTCACCACAATAATTACATTCATTACGTTTACACTTTTCCCGCGACAGGAAAAATATGAGCGACGACGACGTACTGATATGTTATGACAAACATCTATTTCAACACGAGTCAATACCATTATCGTCATCAGTCAATCGTTATATTTAATTAGGAAATTTATAGACATCACACCATACCCCACTCTCTCTCTCTATCTCCCTCTCTCTCTCGCTTTTTCCTAATCCGGATTCCGGATGACCAGTCAGGCGTACGTGCTACCTTCCCCGAAATAATGATGATGATGATGAAGATGATGGGTTGAACGACTTTCATCATTATTATCATTATTATTAATGCGTGTCTAATTTGGTATCTCCCTGCAAGAGCTTAAAAAGCCAGCTTTCACAGTCATCCACCATATCACCCCATGTGACGAGAAGGAGTGACAAGACAAAGAAGAAGTCCTACAACGTTCACCGCCCATTTCCCCAACAAATATACTCAACACCAAAAAAATATATAAAGTTATTGGCAACAACGACACGTCTGACTTGGTGGAGCAGTGTTACGCCAGTGACAAAAAAACAACAAATCGTAAACACAATTGGAGGGGGAAATGCAACTCTCTACAACATGATGGGATTCGTTCAAAATGCTACATTGTACAGACTTAAGGGAAGGGATGAGAAACTAATTTCTTTTTTCCATTTCCATTTCGCCATTCGTCTTCTTTTCCAGCGGCACACACACACATTCCATGTAGCATGCAGTTTGCCACACTTATTAGAACCTATTTGTCTGTCAGTTCACCCATCTGATTTAAAGATGGAGGAAGATTGATGGAACTACGAAAATTAGGATCGTCTTTGTACCGACATGGCGATGGTGTTGTTGGCGGGCGGCAAATGGCAACGCGTTCTACTGTAACAGTAGTTCTGTTTACGGAAGGCGCAACGATATAATACTATGGCAATCACAGTCGACTTGTTTTTTATCAAACGGAAGCATCACAAATAGGACGCTCACGCATGTAACATTTTTTCTCTCTCTCGCAGGGTTCCTTGCATTTCCTGATTTTTTCCCTTATATACCGCCAGGAACAAGCTGCTGCTTGATATGGGGAACTTCCTGGAGAAATTTTAAATGTTTTCTCTACACATTCCTTGTCAATTGTTCTTTTTTCAATCTATGATGCGTGTCCAGTAGACTGCTACTATTTTTTATAGATTTTTTTTGTATGCAGGGATATCATTTATACAGAGAGAGATCCGCACTACATTCTTTTTGTAATGGTAATGTCATATCCAATTATTTTAGCCTTCTTGTTTACCTGCCCGTGCCCGGCGAAAGGGCGGAGAAACAGGAAATGTAGAAATGTACGTAAACTGCAGTTTGTCGAGCTAAAGCTGGTGCAGCCACAATAAAAAAACAACTGATTTTCCTTACACGAATATTCCAAAAACAAAACGAGGGAAGAAAGCGAGAAAGAAAGAAGAAAAAAAAAGATGACAGATCGCATGCAATGAAAAAACAAAACAGCAACCGTTTTATTGATCCTGACGATCTTGTTTTGTCGCTATAGCCTCCATTCCTTCTCACTGGCGTATCTACTCCTGCCACTGCTACCGCTACTGGGTTTTTGGGGGAAAAGCGTACATCAACACCACCGCTTCAAAAAAATATAACTATGTTTGGTGGGAAAAAGGATACGATCGAGAGAGAGAGAGTGAAACAAGCTGGGAATGTTACTTACGAAGTAAATACAATAAAAAACGTAGTTTTCTCGTTACCAATATAGGCATGCTCGCGCTCAATGTAACTTTGCCATTCTTTTGTTGTGGGTGCGCAGGCAGACTGCAGCTGTTAGTGGAGATAGGGGCATAACTAAAGTTTATTGTAATGGCGAATTGATGATTCCATTTTTTCTATATTGGGAAAATCTGTATGTGTTTATCAGGGAGTAAGTAGGCTGTAATATGATTACAGATAATGCTATATAAATTTTTTTTATGTCTGATGGTCTTGATGGTGATAACATCCGTGCTGATTGTGTGAGTTGTTCTACATTCTAACTACATCCTGCTGCCGTAAATCTACTTGACACATAAAGGCTCCTACGACGACGACGACTAGGATAGAGTATCGCCACTATTGCCACTGGTACCAAAAGGCATTTCTCCTGGAATTGCTGTACATTTCCTATTTTTTTCGACATTCAAATATTCTGCTGAACTCACACGAGGACACGACAATAAAAAATTAGCATTTTTTCTCTCTCTTTCTCCGCGTGCCAACGCTACCACAGTTACAACAACACCACGCCGTGGACGGGTCTCTCTGTTGTAGTAGTCACCCCCGTGCAAAAGTATTTTTCTGCTTTTTTTCGTGCCAGTTTTTTGCAGACAAAAAGGAGCTGCTATCACGAACCCAAGAAGGATCACTGATCAGTAGTGAGCTCATGATAGGTGTATAAATTCGAAGAGAAAGAATAAATAAAAAATAATAATAAAAGGTCATTGATATTTCACGAGAAGCCTGGTTTGCTTGACTACGGGTTTGAAATAGCCAGCTGATTCGTTCTCTTATACGAAAGGGAACGATGCTAACGGAAGTAGAAAAAAAATCTTGAGGTATGCGATGATATATGTCTGGGTGCGACGAGGATTCACCAATATTCCGTCGGTGGGGCTCGATTACATTTTTTGTTTACAAAAACACCTCGTCATATAAAATATAAACATTGTGTACGAGCAAAAACTCGTCTTTGGAACAACCGAATCAACGTATTATTTTAGCCAGGCCAGGCCACGGTTGGTTCAATACTAATATAAGCATGCATAGTGCAGCACACACACACACACACACACCTGTACCTGACGAGCGGTAGGTTGCCCTGTATCTCTGACCGGTTTTTGTAAGTCGTAGCGGATTCAAGTTAGTTACATTCACTTTAGAGTTTCAGATTTATTGAGATTAACCTGCTACACACTCAACTCCATCCAAAGTGTACAATGCATTCCTGACGGCTGCCAAATACAGGGAATTGATGTAAGTCTCTGGAAAAGATTGGGTGTATGAAAAAAATGCAGGAGGCATTTTCCTCTACTCTGTATTTACTTCAAGGAAACAAGAATGTAACTCAAAGAAGCTGGAATATAAAATTTTAAAATGATTTCCCCTTGTTTTTTTCTCTCCTTCTCTTTGAACTGGGCTGGCTGAACAAATAGTGGGAAGAAATAGAAAGTGAAACTAATCTTTCGGCGGAACGACCTTACAAGTTAAGTTAGCTATATGTAGCTGAGGGTATATTATTGTCGGTATATTTACCCGACAGAGTAAGCAAGAATATAATATGGTTTTGGCATGTTTCGATTTTTTCCAACGGTGGCGGCAGTTGTTTGAAGTGATGTGGTGATATATAGGTAGGTAGGCAGGGAAGCACGTGCTTTGCAAAATAATAATCTTTGGCGGGGTATCCAAAAAGGTACAAACACTTATTTAACTAGATGGTGTCTTACTAACTGACTGCTTCTCTGAGACAACTTGACTGCTTTCTCCGATACGGAGTAACGGAGAGAGAGAGAGAGAGAGAAAAAAAAATTGGGAAAAAAGAAGAAAGGGTGCGGAAGACGAATAGTAACTTATGTATTCTGTATCTTCTCTCGCTGCCTTCTTTCTTCTTCTTTCTCTCTCTCTCGTTTTTCTCATGTTGGTTGCGTTTAATACTTGTATGCAAGTATCTGGAAGAATGGGAAGAAGGATAGAAAAGCTGTAGTGTAGTAAGCAATTTTGTGGATTGATGTCAAAAACAATCTGATCTGACGTTTATGTGCCAAAAAGAATAAAAATAACATGGTAATCCCATTCGCTGGTATCCTTCTTCTTATTCTCCCCCTCCCCACCAGTCCAGTAGATTTACACTGGAGAAAAAGAAGCAGACAACAACAAAGGGAAAACGGGTGAAAAAAAAGAATATAAAATAGTGAATGGAATCCTCTTTTTTATTTTCCGTAGTCCTCCTCTGATTCCATTTCCTCCTCGACTTCTCCTTACAGAAGTGCTACGCACGACAAAGAAACTTATCAAGTCATTTCCTATTAACTTTAAAAAACATTATTCTTCCTGACTACATTTAAACTTTCACAACTAATTTTCCCCCGTATGTTTCGGTATTATTTTAATATTACTGGGTGTACGACCAGATCAATGGGGAGTATTTATTTTCCCTTCATGGTGTTCGGCCGTATCTGAGATAACTTTTCCAGAAAAATAATGATGAAATTGTCTTTTTCACAATCAAGTGCAATGCGTATTTTGTAACGTAACAACTATAATTCCAACTCTTGCAAGTACTTCCTATAGAGACGACGACTTAGGACAATACATGTTGAAGTGCTGGTCGTACATTAACATTTATCAGAAATATGCTTACTTCTAGTTTATATTTACAATATTCCGGCTTTTCTCCCTTCCCCATGGGCACGGATGTGTGTGTAGTGTATGGGCAGGAGCGTTTTTATCTGGTACGTATTTACGGGCTCACTACGATAGGAATAAAGCGTAAGTCGAATACATTTTAGTGCCTGCTGTTATTTGTTGAAAGCAGCTATTTTTGACATTTCTAGTCAACCAATCGTCATTTGATTTTATTTTTTTGCAATGTAAGAGAAAGGTAAAATCCGACGCCGTGTCACATGTTTTAGTTCACTTTTAGATTAACTGAAAACCTCAAGTGTGCGATTATTCTCCCTCCTCGTCACATATTTTGGTCTGATTTTACTGGATGCTTGACAGCTTTACAAGGTAGAAAGCTTTACTAACGGCAGCAGAGGAAAAGGAAACATTCCCTGACAGCTTTTTTTCCTGCTTATATAAACGAAACATGTGAAAGGGAGTAGGTACGAACATTTGCAAAAGGGATTAGTATTGTGATTTCTGTCATGGCGGCAGCGGCGACAACGACAACGACGATGATGATGATACAAGTGACACAAACTTCGTCATGTGTGTATAGTAGATGTGTACTTGTAATACAAACAGAAGGTATATGGGTGGAGTTGGCAGATAAGGAAACTTTGCAAACACAACAAAAACTTATTCATGTACGTGTGTGCTTTCAGCAAAAATCGACCGGAGGCTTATCTATCATAAAATGTAGGTTTTACATATTTCAAATTGTTTTTTTCATATCACATTTCAAATCAATTTTCATTTCCTGTAACAAAAACCGAAAGCATCCAAATAGGCATCTTGCAAAAAACCCAGAAAAAATATTACCTTCGCTCTACATTCTATTTATGTATCTCTGACGCTGGCATTATTATTGTTATTACTATTATTATTATTATTATTATTCCACAACCAAAACCAGGCTTCATCAGCTTGTCTCTCTGTGGGTCATTTGAAATGAACGCCCACGGAATAAAGGAATGAAAAATGCTACCCACCCTCGTATCCTCCTTCTCATTTCAATCTCCTCTTTCCTATCGATCCTCCTCTGAAAAGAAACCCCACTTCTGCGTGAGTTGGGAATGTTAAAAAAATATATTTTAAAATACATCAAGAACACACATAGTCAAAAGACTATCTCTCCTGAGCACGGGGCTATTACGACTGACATGTTTAAATACCATTTTCTACCTTTACGTCTGATGGTAGCACAGATTACCCAAAATAGCTTTCACAATCTCCTCTCGTATCCATCACCCCCCAGATAGAAAATCCTGCCCCTTTCATTCCCGGGTACGTACCGAAATCAGAACAAACCTCAAT